>PNEQ01003124.1:0-28749 GCA_003012365.1 Medauroidea extradentata | reverse complement strand
CCTATCAGTCTCTGTACTGGGGACCCTAGTTTTCCCCGTGGCGTATTCCGGTGGTGTAACAGTGCCAGCCGTAGATCTGAGTTGTCCTCTGAGCATTTTCCAAGAAGATTTTTTGCTTCCTGCACGTATCTTTCTGCCAACCCATTGGAGCGTGGAAAATGAGGGCTGGATATTCTGTGCTGAAAATTCCAATCTGTAGAAAACCTTTGGAACTGAAACGATGTGTACTGTGGGCCTCCATCTGTGCGAAGTTCATCGGGGGTTCCGTGTTGAGAGAACCAAGTTTTTAGTTGTGTGATGATGGCTTCGCTGGTAGTTGAGCTCAGTGTAGTAAAATCAAAATAACCCGAGTAGGAGTCGGCGACTAAGAGGTAATCCTTCCCTTTATGATGAAAGATATCTGAGGCCACGTACATCCATGGTCTGGATGGAACTTCCTTAACACTAAGGGGTTCTTGTGAGGCATGATTTTGGTGCTTTTGACATGAGGGACATTGTATTTCTTGTTGAAAAAATTCTGAGGAGCAGAATAGTTGTTTAAATTGAATAATCGATATACTTTTCACAAATTTCTTAACATTCTTTGTTGTTTACAAATGTGTACGCATAAAATTGCATAGGTGTTTTTTTTTAATATTGATTTTTAAAATATATCATGCAAGTAACATTTGGTTCAGAAGCCAAAAATCTAATATTTCTCGATTCGAAAGTCGTTATCCCCCAATTCAACAGTATATGAAAAGTTGGCAAAATTTTCAGTAGAAATATTGAGAATGTAGGCTTAATATTATAGAACCTTTGTTAAGGTAATTTAATTGTAGTGTATTCAAAACATTTGGAAAAAACCATACCTTAAGAATAACTTTAATTTTTATTCCTTTAAATAAACCCACATTTTAAAATAAAAAACAAAATATTTTTCTTTACAACTATTTTTTATCATAAAACATTTTACAAACAGTTTCCCTACTTACAAATCTACAGAATGCCCTTAGATTTATATTCATTGATTCGGAAGCTCCTTCAAATATTTCGAAAACAATATTTTTTGTCTCTCTCTTCAGAACTGTAGTATACATGTTGTTAGGCAAGCTGTTCTGGAGCTATTAGCTATTAAACTGGCTGAATTTTAAAAAAATTGCATAGAGCTCAATACAAAGCTTAAGAAGTGACATTTCTGATTTCTTTCACCCCTTCTAGAAATGTTGATTTTTCTCGGATATAGACCAAAAAGTAGAAAAAAATTGGCTGGGTTGAAAGTGTAGACAATGCAAGGGCCGCTAAATGCTGCACAAGAAAATCTGATGTCTGTAGCTAGTTATGAACTAGAGTAACATTATATTCAAGGAGTATTTATTCGGCCATTCTTAAAATTAACCTCTTTGAACACAGGGTTTCTTTGGAATCCTGGGTGTTCTCTCATACTGGAAGTTTCTGAGTTATTTTCAAGTAATGTCAAATATTTCTGGACCTCAGATGAACAGTTGACAGTTCATTCTGTGAGGTTATTATTGTGGATCATTAACCCCTCAGTTTCACTATGTGGTTTCTGATGCTCTACTTCAAAGAACGGTTTTAACCAAAATATGTTTTTTCAAATTACTCAAACCTTTTAAATGTTTTATTAACACTAGCTTCACGTTGAGCTGTTAACTCTACACTTGTCAATTCTGTTTTACTATGTTCAACCGTTGTCTGTTCAGTTCTGCTATTTTGGATTGGTGTTAGTTTCAAGCCTGGGGTTTTGGGTTTGTTATTTATAGTTTATCGCTAGGGGTGCATCTTCCCCCTTTGACTTTGGACTTGTCACTTCACTGGCTTTGGAGAGGTAGGCCTGGAGAGGGGAGGAGGGTGTAGTGTCGGCGGAGGGAGGGGTAAAGGAATGTGTGCCTGGTGAGGAGAGCTCACTATTTTGTCAGGTACGGTAGAGAGAGGTTGTGTTCTGAAGGCGTTGCTCCCCTAGGCACACCGGGCATGTCGAACTTGGCTGGGTGTGAGTGGAGAACTGAGGAAGGATCCCGGCTATCCCCAAGTCTACCGGGTGGCACGGTTTGTGTTTGTGTGAGCGAGACCTCATGAGGACAGATGTGAATCAAGCTACAGTGAAAATATTTTGCTGGTACAGCAGTTCAGTGAGTGCAAAATGGAGTTAACTTCATTTCTTCCGGGGGGACATTTACAGTTGTTTGCTGAAAACGTGGCGCATTCTGCCTTTTGAAAGTCGTTTGGGATTTTAAGTAGCGAGGAGGTTACCGCTACTGGGGTGTAAGACTTTGCCAGGGACAATAATTTGTGCCGTCAAAGTTGGTTTGAATGAAGTGCAGACCTGTTGCTGCAGATCTGGGTGGACATGGGGTTGAGTAGAATGGAACTATGTACTTGAAAGTGACATTTTTTATTGGAGAGCCTCAGTGGGCAAATTATGTTGTACCTGATTTGATGTCCATATTTTTTAAGGCGGTGTTGAATGGAGAACAATCGTGGATGAGTATGTTCGGCGTGGTATTGTGTACTGCAGCAAAAGGAACATGTGTATATAATTGAACTTGTCAATGATTTTGAGTTGGAAAAAAAGTTGGTGTAATTCGAAAGGGACAACATTTTGCATGTAAATTGGAATTAAGGAAAATATATAGAGCTTTAACATGTTACTGGTTTGTGTCTCTAAGGAAAATATATAGAGCTTTAACATGTTACTGGTTTGTGTCTCTAAGGAAAATATATAGAGCTTTAACATGTTACTGGTTTGTGTCTCTAATTCAAGGTTTTCTTTAAGCAACTCAATCCCCAATAGCTATAAGCATGTATTGGTAACGATCTTGGAACTTGCCCTGTGGTAATTGAAAGTGTTTTAGTTCGGCTTAGGCCCTCCTGTGTTTGCCTGTGGGAGCCTGGGTTTCAGAGGCTAAAACGCCTTACGAGTGCGAGCAAGAATGGCTCAATAATAAAATTTTATTTGTGTTTTTCTCTATCTTGTCATTAGTAACTTCAAAACCTGCTCTTAATCTCCTATCCTTGCTCCTGAATGGCTAATGGAATGCAATTCATTTCTGTCTGATTAGGTGCTTGTTAGTGACAGGTGCTCTCAAGTTTACATTCCTATCGGTAACCTGGTTCTTGTCAGTTACCTCTAAATAGTCCTCTAGTTCACTAACACATGTAATACAGAGTCGATCTAAATCAAAGTTAAAACATTTTCACAGGGTTGTCCTGAGGGGAACTGATTAGTACTGTCATTATGACATGACTTGTAATTGGACTATACATTAAAACCAAAATTTAAACTATGAGATATAATTTTTGTCTGTAATTATAACTGATTTTGAAACCATTACAATTTGACTGGTTTACTTGGTATTTGATGTGACAAGATGCATTCCTGGGTGTTGCTGAAACGGCGATGGTAGCTACCAAAAGCATGGACCCTTTGAATTTCCTTCCTTACTCCCGACATGGTCTGGGACATTATGCAAATGAGTGACTGGAATTTTCTCTTGTCGCTCTTGTTGACTGCAGAAGTTATGTTGATTGTAGATGCTTCCATTTTGTCAGCCTGCTTTTTTTCTTCACGATTCAGTCACACCACTCATGTTAGTACTGTTAAATTTTAAGTTAAAATTTAGTACATGTTATGTCCAAATCAGTGCCCAGCTACAGGCACCACATATAATATTCAGTTATATGTTGCTAACTTCAGTTGAAGTGTGTCCACTTTTTTTTCCTATAAATAGTGCTATCTGTCTTTTTCTTAATTTATGGTCACAAAGCAGGTATTATGGGCAATAAAGTACTACTTAAGTCAAAAGAATTTTAGATTATCTTATAATGGTTTTTCTTGTATAAATATGAAATTTATTTTCTATACTTATGGTTAAGTAATATTTTTGTTGTTACTAAAGCTTTGATGGCTTCAAGTTTATTTGTACATTACATATTGCTGCCTTGTTATGATTTTCCTGTTAGGTTTTGGTCTTAATTTCTTCGAATATTTGTTTTTCTATAGATTTTGTGATAGCACTAAGATTTTTTATCCAGTTTTTTAAGCTCAGATATTAAACATTTACTCCTTGATTTTTTTGTAGGTATTTTTATTAAACACTTATAGTGTTACTTGTATTTTCCTCTGTGTTGCATTTTTTATGGTGGAAGTGTGAAAATAAAATGCACCCAAAAGTAATGGTAAATTTTCTTGTCAGTTAACATCCAGCACATTTAACCATTTAACTTTTTCTTCTGCTTTTGTTCTGTCATGTGTATTTTGTGCTCACTGCTTGGTATAGACAATCATCACGGGAAGACATAGTTCCCATTGGGTCACCAACTTCTGTCCCAAACTCCAACAGTATAAATAATAATACCTCCAATAATGGAGGTCCTAATAACTCATCTCAGAATTATGAAACAACATTTGATGTGGACGGAAACGTAGAGACAGTATCAACATCAAGTCTTGGAAACAAAGAAGAGACAAGGTCACAACGATCTGTTAGTAGCAGCAGAGATGGAAACAGGTAGGAACTGCGCTATCACAGCTTTCTTGCATTGCACATGCTGTTTGTAGCTTTCTTACTTTTTTTTAAGCTTTTTGACAAAAAGTCAAATAATTTTAAAGGCTTTATTTTGGCGTACTTGTTGGCATTTACACCACTAGTATTTGCTTAAGTGTGACACTATCTAACTTGCTGTTATAAATTTTAATTGTTGTCATAACATATTAGTTTAATTTCTTAAATTACAATAATCTTAAATATTTAGGATTTGTAATATTAATTCTGTTATCTTTCCCTTCTCCATTGAAGGTATAGTGATGTTAGTGATTTTGTCATGAAAACTATGCAGGTTTTCAAACTACGAACGTTATCCACGGGGAACCGATCCAATTCTACCAGCTGTACTAGAGTTTCGTGAAGAAACTGAGGAGGCATTTCTACATGCTGTCATCACAGACTTGGATACAACTGCTCCCCATTTCAAGTTGGCACCTACATATACTCTATACTTGGTGGCACGATACCGTGCCTCAACTCACTATGCACCTGAGCTTACACCAACTGAACGTGCTCACCGGCTGACAGCATTGTTGACTCAAGTAGCCAACCTTATTCACAGTGTCATACAGGTAATGTTATAATTAATTTCAAAGTATGTGTAAAGGATTTTTCATCCGATGCTACTTTACCAGTAATGTGTTATATAATTTATAGTATTCATTACTTCAGAAAAATTACAAAATGTATATTTCCATCAAATCTTCATACTGCACTTTCACAATAGATAGGCCTAGTGTGAATTCGGTAAAAAGTAACAGTGCAGTGGCAGACTGCAATTTTGTTTGTTTTCTCATGTGGTGCAGAAGGTAATGTTTACCAGCAATATGTAGTTGAAGTTAAAAATGAGTGCTCAGAAAATACAGTAAAAAATAGATTTGCTATCACATTACAAGAAACGATAAACACTATTGAAATGTATGATGGAAAAATACTTTTAGCAATCATTCTTTAAACCGATTGAATCCTCCTACGTTAAAAGACTTTAAGTCGAAAAAGGTGATTTTTCAGGAGAATAAAAAAACATGTTCAACAGAAATATATTCTGTGTAACAAAGTGTTCTTTGTCATGTTGTTAGAGGCATATATAAAACACATAAGTAGACAGCGCAACATGTTGAAAAAATCAAAATCTGTCAGATTTATAACATATTAATAAAAATACATAGTACTTTTAAACATAGTTATCCATAATAGACAACGCTAACATTATGTTTATGTGTGATAGTAGGTCTATAGTATGAACATATGGGAAAAATAAACAAACAGCTATATTAATTGGTATGAAGCATATAATGTTTAAGTATATAACAATAACAGAACGTAGTGCTATGGATGTTGTCTATTGAATGATTATTTTAAGCCTCAAATCATCCTAGGCATATATGTTTAAAAAAAATTGGCATAACAAGAGGAAACAGCAAAACAAAGTGTTTACACAGACAATTGCAAACATGTAAAAAAATATTAGCACACATTCCATTAACAAGTGTGTACTTTTGTTTAGTTAAGTTCCAAACCTAAGTTAAAATTAAAAAAGCAGGCGTTAAAATTGGTAACACTTCTTAGCTGGTTATTTAAAAACAACGAGCAACATGACAAATAATATCTCTGATCGTGGGTTTTCTCAGGATTTCCAATTTTCCACGCCTATACATTCCGGCATTGCTATATTTTTACCTCATTCACTTTCAAGTTTCGATGTTGAGGGGTAGTCTAAACCTGTCAATCTCGACAACTCGTAATGAATAATAATTCTTATAAATTTCTGATCGTGTGAGTTTGCAATGTTTGTAGCATTACATCAGTGTCACTTATAAATTCACCACGTTTTAATTGGCATAAAATATTTAAGTCTCCATTGTTATTTCATACATTTGTTTGAAAAAGGTAAAGTACTGGTAAGCTCAATGTGAAGAAAGAGAGAAAGATTCACACACAATCCTCACACACACAATCGCACACACACACACACACACACTCACACCTCCTTAAATGCACTCTGTTGTGTGCGTAGCCAAATAGTCATTCATGTTTCTTGAAGTAATGGCATATTAAAAGGAAGCGGTCAACATTTATGAAACATAAAGCAGTATATATAGTGAACAATCAGTATATGACAAATCATCAACTTCTTTCAAAATTATTTTGATGAAGGTTGATGAAACTGACAATTGTAAAAATAAATCGGTTTTGTATTATATTTTTTGGTAGTGTTTATTTATCATTTGAAGTAATTCATTTTGATGTGAAACAGTTCATGTTTTATGATAGATGTGTTATTATTTCTTGTTGTTTGACACTTTAAAATATTTTTGGTAGTTATTAAAGATAATTTTTTTGTGTGCAGGCAAAGTATTCTGATGCCAAATTCCTGGCATTTTGGATGGCCAATTCTTCTGAGTTGTTGCACTTTTTGAAGTCTGATCGTCACATATCTGCATTTTCTTTAGAAGCTCAAGACATTCTTAGTGATTGTGTGCAGATTGCATTCAGGTGAGAATTTTACTAAGAACAGTTAATAATTTTTCCTTACAGTCCTATAGGATGATGTGCCTAATATGTAATTTATGCATGTAATGTAAATATGAATTAAGATATATTTGTGACTGTGTTGCATTTACCAGAACGAGCATGAAGCACACTCATTCAGTCATTTCTTAATTTTCTGTGCATGTATGACAGCTTATGGACAGAGTTGAGCAGGAAGGAACCAACTCACAAAGAAATTAATTTTGAGGTAATCATCCAGGTAGTAGGAAACTGTCTGAAATACATCTTAGAAAATGTATACTAATCACATAATATCTGAAGAAAAATTAGAACCCAGAATATATATTTTATACAAGGCTTAAATCCACACAGTAAACCTTGAACTAGAATATCTCTGTTCCGTGAACTGCAGATTAGTTCCCTTCGGTTTGACTCAGTTGATGTATATATATAATTGTTCATCATTATATTTGTTCATGATGTTTTGATATACCTACTAGTGTCTCAAAGTATAATGGAAAGGGCTTTGAGGATTTATTACTATTGCTAATTCTGTAACTGTATTTGGATAACTATACTGGAAAGAAAGTAATAAATATCTTAATGTATGTATACATATTGGGAATAGTGCAGGTTTTAGGTATTCTATTTCGGTGAGAAAATAATTTAGCTAATAAAAGTGGTTATTGCTGTCAATTTTCTTGCGCAACTCTAATGTACTATTGTTTAATTATTTGTTAGTGGTACTCATTTTAATACCTGCTAAATGCTGTGTGAGCTTGGAAGGCAAAAGAATGTGCTGGGAATGAAAGTGTTTGAAACTATACAAAATATTTTCGTAGTAAGTTTGCTGGGATCTCAGCATAGCACATCCTCATAAAATGCAGCTGTTAGTCTTAGCTGTAGTCCTACTGCATTTTGTCTCATCATTATTACTGAATATTTATCTTGATAGTCTCAGATGATGGTGTAGAAATGTTGTAGACAACAAGCTGAATAATACAGCCAGTACAGTTCCAGTGCCTTCGTTTTCAATCAGTGTGGTCTCCTTTATTCATGAAGTACATGTCTGCTAGCGTGGCTTCCATAAAATGGATCTTGCTTCCGAAACCAGCTGCAATCATTTATTTACTTGCCAAAGGCCGAATCTGCCATGTATTCATCAATTGCAACTTCAACCGGTAGCTGAAATCGTATAGTTGTCAAATCAATCATGACAGTGTAAACTGATTATCATTGGGGGGTACTCCTGAACATGCATGTGATTAAAGTTATAGGTGTTGCCTTCCGTAGCTACACCATTTTCTGATAGCCACAATTTCTCAAATATAATTTACCAGAGCAAGTTCAGACAAGAGGAGCTTTTGTGTACTTCCATGTGTTTTTTGATTATGTATTCCAAAGTTTGATTTTGAAATTGGCACACCTCACAATATAACGGTTGATATACCTCACCACATGATGGTGTATGTCTGTGTAACCCTATCTTGTAATCTATGAGAAATTGTGTCACAGAGTTTGACAAGAGAATTTTGGTATAAAGCAAAAATGAATTCATGCAGTGCAAAAGCTAAGCTGGTAGGAAAAGTACCAGCTTATTTTCAATTGTTTAAACATTAATTAATTTTTTTTGAAATAAAATAGTGACACCCAATAATTATAGTTAAATACTCGGTTGCTGCTACATATTTTGACTGTATTATTAATCATAATGGCTGTAGGACCCTCATACCAAACTCAGGACTTTTTATTTATTCCACATTATGCATAATTTGCTTACAGTAGTGGACATTTTCTGTAAATAAAGGTTCTGTTTAATAATGTCTCATTTCATAAAGATTAATTTTGGAATTTTTCTGTGATGTAATCATGTGTTACATGTTGTTTTATTTAAAATGTATCAGTTTCTATGTGTGTGTGGTTATTCAGAATGTTTTTGTGCTTGGTGAGTAGTTATTTGTTAAGAGTACGGTATGGTTAATTTTTTTTATGGAAAAGGTAATTAACTAGTACATAGCTTGTTTGATGTCAAGTAAACACTTTTATATTTTCTAACATTTAATTAATGTAAAATAAATAGTATGAACAGACAGGGGTTTTTACGCATTAGTTCATGATTTTTTTTACATCGAACGGCAAAATGGCTGATTTTTTTATAATTGTTTTCAAGGGAGTCTCGATTAACTGTTCTCATTTTTCTGTTTTTATTCTACCACCAAAACATTTGTTTTTCATTAAATTTTCTTTGAAATATAAATATAACTTCAGAAGACTTCACAGCTTGTTTGAGTTAAAAAAAATTATAAAAGAAAGTAATAATTTTTGCTATTCTATATTGGGCAGTTTTCATTTGTTAGAAATAATATAATTTTTTTCCCCCTGTGTATTTCAGTGCAGGGTAAGCTACTTTACTGGCTACCTTGTTCATTTTCTATGAAATATAAAAAATTAGAATTGTGGTATAATATATAATGATTTTCATACATTAAATTCTTTTCGCAAGTGATATTCCGAAATATTTTTCGTATGCATTTAAGTTCCTATCACACAGTGAAGTTTTTGAAATTTTGGAAATATTTTCTAATTTTTTCAGTAATTAACAACATTTTTATCAATTATGTACACAGTTAAATTTTTTTACTTTAAATATTATTAGCACCGGGAAAAACTTCAACATTACAGACTCCATACAAGTAGCAAATTAATTTTTTCTGTAGCTCATGTATTTTTCACATCATCTACAAAATATTCGCAACACATACTCATCAAACATTCACTTTAACTTCACTATTTAAATTTTGTGATGTTTTTTATAGTCTTGAAAATGGGCAAACTCAACGGTTGAACATTAGCTCCTATTGCATACAACCAGGAAGTGTCTTTTTCTGTTGTGTTGTTTGTATTATTATTTATGACATTTTCACTCTAGACCCTGTTACCTTTCTTTACAATTCAAAAATTCAAAAGGACTTAATGTAGAATTTCCTGAACCATGGAAAAACACGTAGTCCAATATTACACAATGCACCAGTCCAATATTACACAATGCACCTATTCAAAGGATGTCTTTCGTTCTAAGCATTATCTCATAATGTAAGATATCCCTTACCATTTGTATCCCAATATTCTAGATTATGCATAATAATGATAAGTGTAATTGAAAGGCACAACTTCTACACACACATTGAACTTCTCAAAATCTGGAGAGATGAAATGGCAAGTTGAAGACATGAAGCCATAATTGGAGAGAGATGACCACATGTAAACTGTACGGCTAATATGTTCTATTGCCTTCAAAATATCTTTTACTTTTAAGGATACCACTCAGGAATTGTGTGATGGGAATGTGTGGTTTTATGTGGTATTTTGTACCTAGGTTCCAGATAATTCATCAGTTTGTTGATACCTGAAATAATATATACATAATTAATTTGTATCTACAGGGAAAAATAAATAAAATATGAAATCAGTATAAAGTGTGAAAGTTTAACTTATCACTTCACTTTATATTGAAAAGCTTCACAAATATGGTCATTAAATGGGTACAGAATGTAAACTCTAGTTTGAGAAAGTTACGATATCAGTTTAGATGCAGTTTTAAGTACTGGTAATTTATAACATTTAATACAGAGTTTAACATTTTAATGTAATTTTACCACCAGACTGCACAATGCTAAATGGCAAAAAGTCACTTAGTTACATTTGCAACCAAAGCAGTTATTTCTTTAGCTCTTTTGTGAGGAGGGAAAAAGTGTGTTCCTCTTAAACATTTCAGAAATTTCTTCTTCAGTACTCTATTTACATCATGTTTCATAATTTTGCAAAGTTTTTGGTTCTAATGATGTCCGGCAGTTCCTGATGACGATGATGTTACAGACGTTTTTAAATTTCCAAACTTTAATTTAGCATTTACCGATGGATGTGATATTTTAAGGTGGCTTATTGAATTAGAGGTAGAATACATTCACATGTCTTTTCCACCTTGAGATACAAAATTGTGACAAACATTGCATTTCTGTTCGTTGCTACTGCTGATGGAAAATTACATCCGCGTGTCACTTTTTGGAATCATTTCTGTGATATTTTATTCATTAAACACAATAATCTTCACAGACAAAGCAAATGAATCAATAACTATGATCTTTGATAACTACATACAGAATCTGAAGTAAACAATCAACAAAGATGTCACTCCGTTCTGTTGACTAGGAGCCAGGTCACTATTGATTATTGTTGCGTGCGATACCACTAAGTGAGATTGTTTTCTGTTTGTTTGTAGATTAGTAGCAATGATGCTCACTGTAAAGTATTGATGGCAGTGTTATACACTTTCGAAACATACTTTTTAAAAGTATTGCAAGTGGGTAAATTGCACTTCTTAAAGCAAATACTATTACTGTAAAATACTTTAAAATAAAATTTCTGTGTACATGTTTTTATATGGACAGCCAATTCTCAGCCGGTCTTAGCATAATGGAATGATGCTGCATTAAGCATTAAATAATTTGAGACTTGCTGTTAGTATTTTGTTTTGAGCGATAGCATTACAGAAAATTTTGAATTTATGATTTTTTCATCATCACTGGTGCAGAAGTAAATGAAATTTATGACAATATCGGTGCGCTATATCAGTAAATAAAAGTTCCGTTCGGCCAGTTCCGATTCGTTAACATCGGCGGTATTTTGTATCGGTTATCTGTATTGGCTCGGCAGTATCTTCACTATTAAAAATATTTTTTTAGCAAGAGGAATCATTTTAAACATGGAAAACATGTAATACAGCATTATATAATGCATACATATAGTGAATTACTTCTTGTTCATTCCCCATGTAGTGACAGGTAGAATACCATACCCAACCTGTGCTTGTCATAAGAGACGACTAATCGGGCTGTGGTCGAGACCTTAAATTTTTTCAGGCTTAATCTCATTTATCTTTCTTCACCTGCTACATTCTCATTACCCTTTCTCTTTTCATCTCACCAGGTCCCATAGTATCTTTCTTGACTCTGTCATCATCTTAGGCCAGGGCTGTGTTCTTCTTCCTAATAAAGATCTATCCTTGCTTTTGAGTGCTTCTGCTTAAATGTGTCATCCTACAGGGTGCCTTCATTAGTGATGGTTTAGCTAATCCTTCTCACTGGCCAAGCAGGCAACTCTAGTTGTAGAGCCCATATCCAAATACATGTACACCCATGTAGCACCACTTGATGCCGTCCTAGAAGGAAGGGTTGTCATGGCCACTCTGCCCTTGCACATATACCCACTGGGACTACGTGTTACCGGTGTACAGGGGAGGCCAGTGTAATCAACCACAAGTCCCCTGAAATGGCACCAAAGTGTGTTCTTTTTAGTGGGGTGCCTGGAATGTTTTCCCAGGTAGGGGAATAAGGCTGGCCTCATTCAGGATGTACAATTTGTCTCTGGTTTGCCCAATGCACACTTCATTGTGTTACTGGGCAGTAGTTTGTAGTGCGTAGCTGTGAAGGGTAGCTGCTCCTATGTACTACTTAGGTCTGTGGGATATAGGTCCCATTCTCAACGGCTCAAACTGTGAAGTATTTCAACTGCTGGCTCTTTTATTTTCTTTCCCCCCCCCCTGAATGGCAGGTTGAGTTTGACAGTTCTTGGCAGGGGGAGGCATTTTAAAATGACTTCCAAAAGCACTCCCACGGGTGACTCAGCTCAAAAGCTGCAACAAACGACAGTGCAGTGATTATGGTACTGATTCTGATAACGATTTACAAGTTAGTCACTGAGAAAAAGTTGCCAACTCCATTTTTCCTTGTAGTGAAGGGCACAAATTCAAAAAAGTGTCATCCTTTGAGCTCCAAAAAGTGATTGATGGTACTGCTGGTGGTGCAGTCAGGCAGTGCAGAAAAATCACAAACCGAACATAGTTGTTAATGAGGCATCAAATGCCACCCAGTCACGTGGGCTGCAGGCAATGAAGATCCAGTGTGTCATCAGAGAAATTCCCCGTTGAAGTTACGCACAACATCACATTGAATTCAAGCAAGGGTATCATTTAGTTTCCTAATCTGATCTATGTTCCAGATTCAGAACTTGCAGGAACCCCGGGTACAGTGTGTCACACATGTCCGGCGAGTCACAAAAATCTGATGGTGTACTAGTTCTAACTGTTACTCTGTTCCTGACATTTGGTGTCCCTGTACTACCAGCAACATTAAAAATTGATAATCTGAACATACGTGTAAAAAAGTAAATTCCTTTACCACTTCGCTGCAACAACTGCCAGAGATACGGTCATTTATCGGCCAGCTGTAAATCACCTGAAATATGTCCGAAATGTGCCAAAACATTACATCCTGACAAAGAGAATTGCAGCAAACCTCTGACATGTGTCAACTGTCAAGGTAAACCTCAATTGTGGCTGAAAGAATGCCCAGTTTTGCAAGAGGAGCAGAGTATACAATGATAAGAACAACATAAAATTTTGAATTGGCAATGCACGCAAAAGGTTTAAAGTGCAACAAGCACCTCGACGTACGGTTTCTTATAGCACAGTCACCAGTGTTTGGTGACAAATGAAGGATGCATGTACCCAGACTGTCTGTGTGGTGACACAGACTGAGAAGTTTGTCATTATAGAAAAGCCACGAAAGATATATACCATACAGACCACGAAAGTTGGGACACTGTGCAGCCCCAATTTGAAACTTCCTGCCAAACCTGCAACAGTTAAATCCTTGCTAAAAAGCATCTTTAAAACAGATTAGTAAAGTGGATACATCATCGCATAAGGAGAATACAGTAGTCACCTTCAGGTACTTCTGCAGCTCCTGGTACGAGCACCTGCCCCTGAGATGTCGGGAGGCAGATATGCTAGTGAATTATGCTTCTGTTGGCAGTGATGTCTCAGAATTATTTTAAACATGTTCTAAGTAGACGTAAGGGGAAAATAAATAATTAAAGACCGCAATCTCTTTCTCATATACTTCATATTCCTCCTACAAGGAAATTGCTGTGGTTACTTCAGTTGCCTTACAATACTAAGGCAATTAATGGCATCACTGACTCCAACAGTTCTCTGCCTTCAAGAATCAACTGATGTCTCCCTCCTTACGTGGTTACATATTTTACAGCACAGATTATGCAGCTGTTGATTGTGTTTGCGGAGGTGTGTGCATCACTGTCAGTGATGTTATCTAAAATGCAGCTGTAACCCTTACTACAGGACTGCAAGCGGAAGCAGTCAGGGCGTAGCTCTGCACATTTGTAACAATTTGTTGTGTGTGTATACCCCCAACACAAAGCTTTCGCCTTGCTGATTTAGAGGATTTGATATCCCAGCTCCCACCGCATTTACTTCTTGTGGGTAATCTAAATGTACACAACGAGCTGTTGCCACCACTTTGTGCATCAATTTGTCTTTATTTATGCAGCCAAGTCATGGTCACCCATTTTGATTGGAGTGTTTACCCTGATCTCTGTGGTAGTGACCATTTTCCAGTTGTTTTGCATTATCTCTCTGATGCTGCCCTGCTCATTCCCACTCGCTAGGTAATTGAAAAGGCAAACTAGGAATGCTACAGACAGTCACTTTACTTTATTGAGGACCAACCTTGTGAAGTGGATATGTCTCTCTCTTCTTTTGTTTCACTGGTGGTGTCGTAGCAGAGGTTGCCATCCCAAAATTCATCCTCTCATTGGCATCGTCGTGTGCCCTGGTGGAATGATAAGTGCAAGGATGCAATCCGTGGCCTGTGAAGTACACTTTGAAGATTATCATTGCAGGCCACTCAGGTGAACTTGAAGCTGTTTCACATTACCAGGGCACTGCGAATTGTATAGAAAAGCAAGAGAAAGTCTCAGAGGGCATTTCTGTCATCTCTTACAGTACAAGTAATCATAAACAGAACAGTATTTTTTGGCACACGTTATTGCAGGCGAATGTTACTGTATTGTAGAAAAACCCACAGTAAAACAAAAAAAAACAAAAACCAATAGAAGAAAAGCCAGTAATCTGTAGTTAACATACATAAAACATATGATACATGACTGCATTCCTTTCGGGAATTATCTTTATGTTTTATGTCTGTTGACTACTGCCTACTGACTTTTCTTTCTTTTTTCTTTTTTGTAAGTTTTTCTGCAATTGGCAACATTCGGTTGCAATGGAATATGTCAAAAAACTGTTCTGTTTATAATATGAACCCATTGCAGGAAATGTTCAAAGATCACCAGTAAATATATTTTCGATAATGTGAATAAGATAAGCGGCCAACATCTTTGTATAAATATTCCCTTCCTTCGGCATAATAATGCAGTAATTCACTGGTGCTGGAGACATTTGCAACTTACTCGAGCAGACATTTTATCAGCATTTGAGCAACAACCAGTATCCACCCTTATTTCAGGCCTTAAATGCACCCTGTGAAGAGCAGAGTTTGGACTTCGGACTTATGCTGGGAGAGGCCTATAATCATCCAGGGGCATTCTCTCTGCGTGAACTTGAGAGATCCCTCTCCTGCTCGAAACACACTTCTGCTGGCTCTGATGGTTTCAGTATACAATGTTACAAAACCAGCCGCTTGAAGGGATGAACCGATAACTTTGACTCTTCAGTTTCATCTGTCGGTCCAGGTGCTTCCCTTCCCAATGGGGTGTCTTAACCCTAATACCAGTTTTAAAGCCTGGGGAAGATAAAGAGAGATGTGTCCAGTTCTCGACTGATTTCGCTGACTAGCTGTCTCTGCAAAACCTTGGAGAGAATGATAAATGCTCGTCTAATGTATTGCTTCGAGACAAGGGGCCTTCTAACAACTCTCCAGATTTCGCTAACACCGTTCAGCGGTAGACTTTGCGTCATGGTGTCCTAAATAGCTGTTTGCATTGGGGTTTTCGTGGATCTATTCCTACATTCATAAAAAATTTTATGTATTGGAGAGCTTCCACATTTGCAATAGAAAATCATGTTCTTGGGAGTTTAAAAAAAAAATTAGGTGCCTAAGTAGCATTTCAAGTGTTACTCTGTTTGCTATTGCTTTCAGCAGCATTGTATCTGTTGTCTGGCCCCCGGTACAGTGTGAACTTTAAGTGGATGATTTTATGTATATTGCTGCTTATCCACCTGTGCTGCAGAACGTCAGATCCAGCTGGCTGTCGACCGCCCTAACGGGTGGGCAGATAGCTGTGGTTTACATTTCTCCGCAGAGAGAACAGATGTTTTTCACTTCTGCCGAAAATGTGAAGTATTCCCCACTTCCGAAGTAACTTTGTACGGATATGTTGAGCCACCTTCTACTGCCCTAACCCCTGGGGCACCTTAGTCACTTCAAAGGCAGACACCCAAAAAGACTAATGGCTCCTAGAAATGAGTACAGACCGGGTCCAGATGTGAATAGTTGAGTTTCCCACATGCACACACTCTCGATAAAGTTATAAAAACAGAATCAAACCCACATGATAGTCAATTCAGACTCCTATAAAATATAATTAGGAGAGCAGGGTTAAGTGGCCACTCTAGGGTAAAACATTATGTAAATTGTATTTAATACATAAAACAAAACTATGGAATATTCCTCCATACATTGTAACTATTGTACAAATAAAAAAAAAAAATTTGTGCCCAACTTAATGTGCTTTACTATTATTTTAATTGAATTTTCAAATAATGACTACCAAGTGGCCATTGCCTGGCCAATCTGCCCGGCGTTTGTAAAATATGTAGACAAATCAATATTACAATAAATGAACATTTATGCATTGTCAATAAATGGAAGGGTTGAGTTTTAAGACTATTCAAAAACAATTTATTTACTTAAACATATAAAAATTCAATCAAAAATTCTTGTCAAACATAAAAAATATATAGAATTTACTCGTATTTCATAAATTTACCATTATTATCTTTACTGTCTTCAAATAAATTTTCTTCTCTTTACCAAAACAACACTTTGTTTAAAATACAGCAATACATTTACTCAATGTTTAGGTTTTAATCTTCATACTAAATGCTTACACTTGATCTGATGTAGATAATTTAACGCCTACACATAAAGTTTAGCTTCCCAAACATAAATAAAAGACAGAATGCAGTCTTTCACTTTTACCAACAAACAGTTTAGTGGTTACAGTCTTCACATAAAAAGTCTCCATCTTCACAGCAAGCACATATCTTGTGAGCCCATCGGTGACAGTTGGAACACCTAATCCACACTTCGTTTGTTTTTGAGTTTGAATAAGTTTCTCTACAGTATAAGCACTCTGTGTCATCACCAACACTTTCTTTCTTTTAATTGGTAAAGCTTTGCCTAGTTTTAATATAGTTTTTGTTCAGAGTTTCAATTTTCTTTTTTTTTCTTTTTAGTTTGCAAATTCACCAATGTTTTGTTCTGAATTTCTTTACGGGTTTCTGTTCTCTTTTTGTTTCCTCCTTCTTTTCTGGAATTCTCTTCTAAAAGTACTGTCTTGTATGGACTGGATGTAATAAAAGCGGCTTTTTCTTTCTTGCGGTTAGTCTTTCGTTTGGAAATCTTGGCGTTTGGCAAAGGTACGATATCTCTAAGGGATACGGCAAATGATGTACTTGGTTGTGAATCAATTTCTCGTCTGTTATATTGACATTTGCTAATTTTTGCAGAATGTGCAGTCCTAGTTTCTCAAGCAGTTTCATTATTGGGCACCGCATCTTCACCGCTAGTCACTGTATCTTCAGTGCCAACAGTTTTATGATCAGAGTGATCGAACACTAATTCTTCACCGTTGGCGACTTTACATTCACTGCCAGATTCTGTATATTCACCACCACCAACTAGATATGTACTACCAAGTGCCGCGTCTTCACTGCCAACTGCTGTATCATCTCCACCACCTACTGTCACATCTTTTCTGCCAGCCATTTCTTCATCACTATCACACTTCACATCTTCGTTGCTGCCAATTTCTGAAGGATTACTATTGCCCACTGAAATATCTGTGGGATATGCAAAGGCAAAATCAGCGTCGGAAAACACATGCAGGCCCAGCGGAACTATGCCAGATTTCTGATATCCATTTATAGCTGTAGCTGGCAAAGCTGCTCGTAAATATGCTTCTCCAAGCAACTTACTAATCTGGAACTGAGTAACAACCCTCCCAGGTTTGTTACGAAGAAACTTCTCAATTGCTTGCACAAAAAATGTGTTGAATAGTGCCGCAGACAAGACATCCAATGCCAGAAATTTATGGCTGCAATGTAGTGGTAGACACACGACAGTTGTGTGGCTTTTTCTGGCTTTTTCTATGAAGTCAATCATTTTTGTATGAGTCGCATGTCCATCAAGGATGAGGAGGACTGGATCATTAACATTTGGCTTGGTGTGATTAAATAAATAATCTAAGTACTGGGTGAAAATATCTGTTTGTATCCAACCGCTTGGGTTGCAGGCAAACACCGTGCTAGGGGGAGCACCATGTTGAAGTTCCAGCTTCATTGGTTTTCGTGGGAAGGGGAGGAATGTAATTTACTCCAGCAGACGTACACACTGCAGATGTTGAGAGAAGTCCCTTTTCAGGTGAAGTTAGTGCACCAACTTGCCGTTTACCTTTGAGTGAGAACACTTTTGTATTTTTTGACTGAACTGTACTAAGTCCTGTCTCGTCAATGTTAAACACTCTATATGCGGGATAGAAGTGTTTTATGGATGTCAGTCAAAATGCCAAAGAAACATTTGACATTTGGCCTGTTGAAAGCTTTAGCCCTTGCAGCAGAGGTTGACTCTGGTTTTCATATGCTGATATTGGGGTGGAGGTTCCTGAAGCATGCAACCCAATCATTCCCGGCCATCTTCTTCTCGTTGAAAGGGTGTGGTATATTGTTCTTTTCTGCATGCTGAAATGCCGAGAGTCGTATGTCGTTGATTGATACACCATAGAAACATTTCTCTAATTCTAAGATGTGATTAACTAGTTCCTGCTCTTGCTCATCATTGAAAACAGATCTGAATTTTCCCAGAATTTTCTTATCTTCCACGGCATCAATATTTTTGTTTTGGAACTCTTCTCTTCAATGTGTTGCATGGAACATTTAAGTTCTTTGCTGGTGTTGCATAAGGAATGCCTTCGTCTCTTACAGTTTTAATTGCTTTTGGCGTAGCACCAGCATTCCATTCCTGTTGATTTTACATTTCTTTTGTAGTTTGACAGCATCTCTACCACTAGAAGAAACTTTAGTTGCAATAAACCTGTTAAAAAACTAATGTGTGTATGGATGTGTTCAGAGTTTATTGCTGTAGATGATTAAACTGCCAACTGACTGAGTTTGAAGAAAAAATAAAAACACTGTGATGGTGCTGGGGGAGGAGTGTTTAAAGTCAGATACCTAACTGCAAGCTTGCTACAGTTTGTTCACTGTAAAATGAGTACATTTGAAAACCCTCACTTCGGAAAAAATTGAATAATGGAGGCCTCAGATGATTTTATTTATGTGCAAAGAATAGCCTACATAAACTTAAGAGTCATGTGAAAACATTAATCATACCGTAAATCGGGATGATTAGAAACACTGGGATGTGTAGAAACATAATTTTAAGCTAAATTTTTTATAATAACTGTGTTTTAAAAATTATATTTTATGTAGGCAAGTCAAAACAGTATACAAACAGTGATTTTATAGTAATTATAATTTTGTTTAGCAAAAGCTGATACCTAGGAATTTATTTCTTATTTTGTTTCTCTTTATCCGTGTTTCTAATCACTCCGCTTTACGGTAAGGGACATGTGGAAATATTAAAAGAATTGATTGGGAGAAAAAGTAATTATGGCTTCAAAAGTGCTAACTTTACTACAGACAACCTGTAGTTGCATGTGGTTGGGATCACATACAAGTAAGTAAATGCTGTGATGCTAGCTGTTTCTTCCCTGAATTGTTCTTTTATCTGAAAAGAACTTAATAATGTGGTTACACGTCTGGCCATCTGTGCTTGTCTATGAAATGTGGGTCATTCTATACACACAATCGCCCTGCCTGCCAAGCCACTCGTGCTGTTAAGCTGTGCCTACTGGCTTACATCTTACACGAAAACAACACCAACATCTGTCATGACTATTTAACTTTTGTCACTACAGATACAGTGGTTTGCATTATTAATTATTATTTTTACGTAAATAGGGAAAATTATGCTGTTCAGGCAAAATGGGCAACTATACTCTATCCATTCTAAGGTTGCAGCTGATTCATTCAAGTGAATGTCAATAAAATTTTTGCACAGCATAAATTTCATTTGAAATATTGAAAAAATACATGGTAACTGTGTTACGGCACAATCACAATGTGAGGAATCAAAATATAATTTAATTACTTTGATTTATTTCGTTAGAAAATGTTATTTCTGCTGCAACCTTAGAGTGGGCAGAGTATAGTCGGGCAAAGTGGTCATCGTCTGGCCACTTTTCCCTCTTTGATACCATCACATAAAATCAAGCCCAAAGAAAATATTACGGAATATTCTACTATTTGTAACGTGTGGTTTAAAGCTTAACACGTGACCTTTTAGACAGGCTACAATTAAATTGTATGGTATTACTACCTACTAACATAAAGTCAGAGTATTTATCACTGACCTTACATCAGACATTCGCAAAACCACAAAAATCTTCCTAAAACAAATAACTACCACAGCAAACTGCTTGGATGCCCTTAGAATATTAATGGCGTCCCTTCCAAATGGTACTCATCCATGCCACCATATTTTAGCACTCTACAGCGGAGTTACAGCTCATGACCACTTTGCCCACACTGGCCACTTTACCCTGCTCTCCCCTCTATTTAACAAAAATCTTATTGACCTGGAAAAACCTAAAAAAAGAAACAGAAATGTCACAACAATACTTTACTTGCTACTAATTAAATATTTAATTTTTTCATAGTAAATTTATGTGAACTAGAGTATTTTATTTTACTATTCTTTTTTCTTCGAAAACATTAATTAGGATATTAATATCATAATGGTATATCAACAGTGATGAAGCAATTACATCATATGGAAGGTTACCTTTAAGTTGAACAAGACTTGGGGCCCGAAGCTATAACTTTACCAATTATTAGATATATTTATTACATTTTTTTACTAACCAAGATCTTTAAAATAAAAGAATATATCAAGACAAAATGTTGTTCTTGAGTCCAGGACGATATTATGTTTTTAAACTAATTTCCCTTCCAGAATCCACAACACTACCCGAAGGTCAGTCATTAAGTGAAAATTTAAATTATGTACAGAGCATGCATCCCACATGTTTGATGCAGGCATAGGGTGCCACATGCCGGGGCTATAGGCACACATGACACTCCACAGCACAATCACCCATGCACTGGAACCACTACAGAAGTTAAACACATACAACCACAAAGGATGAGCCAAAATAACCAAATTACATAGATAGTCACACTCGATAAAACTCATAAGGAATAAAGGACTTAACCAAAGTGTTAAAAAACAACTAACCTCACCTCATAACGAGAATTAAGATCAGAGAATTAAAATCTCAAGTCATCATGCCATTATGCAAGTAGTAAAAGAAGGAAGAAGACAAAAATGCTCACAGAAAATACAAGCATTGTGCCTAGAGTAGTGCTTGGTGACTCAATATATCGAAAACATGTTACTTGTTCGTGCATCAATCTGCACTTACAAATTTTTTCAACAAAATAAAATATTTATTTAACAAATATCAAGAGAAATTTATAAGTCCGCAAGTAATAAATTTAATATCAATTATCTCAATATTTGTAACCAAACGTAGTTTATCAACTTGAAATGTTTGGTAAAATCAGTACATAAATATTTTAGTATTGCTTAGAGTATAAGCAGACATTTTTTCACTTCTAAAATTCAAAGTTCACAAATATTAAACAACATTAGTAATAAAAAATGAATTATGTGTGTTACTTGATTAACAAACTATTACAATTTGACAATTGATGGTCAAAATTATTTTAATACACAATTTGTTTAAACAACAATGTTGCAATTAATGTTCCAAAATGAATTATAGAAAGCTGTATGACATGGGGTTTTTCAAAATATAAACAGAGGAAAAATTGTGCCATACACAAAAAATGGCACAATGTGTTGGCTGTGATGCACCATTTTAAGTTCCTAGGCCTTGTGTTAGTTGATTCTAAGCTTTTCCTGGCGGCATCATGTAAAATATCTTAAAATACAATGTTTGCAGGACATAACTCTTTGAAGATGCTTAGTTATACGTAATTCAAGACAGGGAGTCTGTTCTCGGGCTGTACAGAGCTCTTGTCTGTAGCACGTTGGATTTTGGCAGTCCTGTATACTCTTCAGCACGACCATCTGTGCTGAAAATGCTTAACCCTATTCACCATGCCAGTTTCCGCATAGCGACTGATGCTTTCTGCCCCATTCCAGTTACAAGTCTTTGTGCCAAAGCGTGTGAACCACCACTGCCATATAGATATGAGCAACTTTTGTTGCATTATTTATGGGTTAAGAGTGCTGTCCAACCCTTCACACCTATTGCATGACGACTTTCGCCATCCTCCTTACATACAGCTGTATGAAGACAGACCTACAGCCACCAAACTTGGTGTGTGTCCAATGTCCACATTCCAGGGTTCAACAGACTGTGACAGAGGATGTGATGCATGTATCAAGCCCTGCACTACCATGGGTGACACACCAGGTGTTGGCGCTGCTTAATCTGGCTGAATTCGCGAAACATATGATTCCTACTTATATCAGAGATTATTTTTAGATCTTGTGTAGTCTTTTTTAAATAATTTTATCTATTTGTACACTTGCGGATTCAAGTTCGATGCCTCTACCAGGTGTGATTTCGTTGTTGGCTCAGAGAGATATCTGTTCGAACTTCCACTGTCAAGTATTATTTTAACTGCAGTATTTAAAGCTTTGTGTTTTATAAGTAGGGTGTTCTCTCACACAAGTACCTGGTGTGTTCCAATTCCATAAGCGCACTGCAAACCTTGAAATGTGGCTCTTCTGCTCATCATCTTGGTCCTTTGATAAGGGGGAAGCTGAAGGTTGCTGGACAGGCTGGTGTACAGGTCGTCTTCCTGTGGACACCTGGTGGTGCGGGCATCACTGGTAATGAGGCAGGAAATGCAGCAGCAAAATATGCATGCAGCCTCCCACCCTGTTACCTCCGTGCTCCAGTGTGTGATGTGCTACATGCAGAACGAATATCTATTTGGACCTCATGTTAGAGGAAACAGTGTTTACTCCCTCTGACCAACAAACTCATAGCCATAAATGACTCTGTTGCTCGTAAGCATAATATCCCGCTTGCCTACAAGGAAGATGTCCTTGCTACATTCCTCTGAATTGGTTACACTTGCATTACGCTCAGGTATTTGCTGTGTGGTGAACCCCTCCTGTTTGTGATGTCTGTGAAGCACACACATATCCTGTTGGAGTGTCACAGATATGATCAGGCCCATCGTACTTCTAACATTTGTGACGACCTTAAGAGGGTTTTAGATGTGGAAGTTCCAACTATGATTGATGTACTATCCTTTTTACGTGCGACACACCTTTTTATCTTGTTGTGATTAGTTGTGTTCCGATTTTGTGGTCTGTTTTGTTCCTATGTTGTATTCTTTTATGTGTAAGTATTTATAACTTATATTTTGTGTTGTTGTGTTTGTATACACAGTTATTGTGTGGTTCCTGTAGAGTAACCTGTTTCTGTTTCTGTGTTTGTGTTTACTGCCTGTGGAAGTTTTAACTTTTAGTTTGTTGTGAAAAACTTGTGGGCGCTGATGTCCTTGATGTTGAGAGCAATACACCACCATTCGTTCATTCTTCTTCTGCATGGTTAAATTAATTCGTGCAACATATTTACATTAAATGCGTACATTATACACTTTATACATGTTGTCACATTTACTTTATTGCTCAACAATTTTTTAGTGTGTTGAAGTCCCAGAAACATGGAAAGACATACAATCCAAGATTTCACAGTGCACATGTCCAGCAAGTGTCTTTTCTCTTCTGAGGTTTCTGTGCTTTCTGTGTACCCACATAGCTTTGCCTCTCAGGAGTCTTCTTTGACACAGTTTGTGGCACAGACTCTGCAAAGTGAACAAGTTCACTAGTTCTATAGTTTCTCATGTCTATCATTTTTAGTTCATGCTTGCGCGTTGTTGTCAGTATGTGTACATCATGCTTGTCGTGCTGCTTATCGGTCGGATGTTTTCTGTGTGTGATGCAGCACATTTATTTTTTTTTTTCCACTTTCTGGAGGAATGTGGTCATAAATGTTGTGCTTGCCCTGACTGTAACACAAGCTCCAGTTTTATTTTCAACAAGGACTGGAAAAGGACTGGACTTGTGTACCAATTGTCTGTAAACAGGCACTAATTTTTCCAAGATATGGAATAATAAGTGTCTTGACCATGGAACTGGAAATACCTATATTTGCATCTATGTAAATATTAATTGTGGCCCCTATGTACATCAGAAAATTTAGAATATAGCCAATTTTGCTATCACAAAGAACTATCAATTTGATTTCAAATGTTTGGAATTTTGTTGGAATATACTGCTTGACAGCCAAACGAATTTGTAAAATATATCATCGCTAATTGGTTGATTCAGGCTGTCGATGAAATGGAGAATTTGTAGTAATAACAGGAAACAAAACATGGGTGTTGAAATAAGCGAGGGCAGTGGACCAGTTATCTTTCAGTAAAAAAAATAATAAACTGCTACAACTCCTGAATTGTTGGCTTTGTATATTGTTTCAATTTAGAATGTTGTTTTCATCAACATGATCCATGTTAAAATTTAAATGGTTGTCCATCTCACAGATAGTATGTTTAACTAATTCTTGATCAAACATTTGCTTTATCACCTCCAATTCACTTGGATTTTTAAATAATTCACGACTATGTGTTAGTTCTGTATGTTACATTGTAAATGTGCAGTGTTAGAGTTGAAAATTCACGCAATCATTCTACCACTGAAGAACACCAGTAGTAATACTGGAAATATTAGCTAAGTTTTGTCTACTGACCTTAGGATGTGGTGAATTTCCAACAATTTTATAATCTTTGTTAACTTACTGTCAGAGTCAGAACTTTTACAGTCATTACTATCACTTGTGAATCCCCAGTTTGCTGTTATTTCTTTTATTTCCTTCTCACCTATTTTAGATTGATTGCATTTAATCATTATGGTAAAAAAAAAAATGGTTTACATTTTTTGATCAACATTTCTTAACTGTGAAGGCAGCAAAATATATACTTTTATGTTTGCAACTCATACAGTACTTGGATTACTGTGCGTGGATTCCTGCTACCTACTGTTGGTGTTAAGAACTAACCATCGCTCGTGATCATTTCACAGCAGTTGTATTTCACAGCAGAGAGAAAACAGCAGCAAATGCACAGAGAGCTTTTTATTTATATGTAAGTTACATGCCACCTTGATTATGGTGTACAAAAATTAAAAATTGCAACACTATAACAATAAAAAATGGTTACTGTTAAAATATGCAGATGGCTGCAACATGTAAGGCTGTAAAAGTATACATAAACAGTTTAAATGATTGGGCTTGCTTTCTGGAACAAGGTTAAAAATAGAATCGTACAGGTGTGTGCTATGCGGCAGTAGATTTTTTGTTTGTAAATATACACCCATTGTCATTAAAGGGTTAGTAATTGTTGAAAACTAGTATATACTGTAAAACCTGTGTTCAAATTTGGATTAGTTTGATCTCATGCTTCGTCAAATATAATGCTCAAATAATGTTTTGCATGAACTGATTTTTGTTAAGAGCAGTGTAAGGGTTATCACGTCACAGACAGTCAGCTGAAATACGTAAAACCTATGTACTAAATATGCAAATGATGCAAAACTTTTTTTAAAACTTCGAGTAGACCAAAATTGTTATGAATAATAATGAGTTTGTCTTCCAGTTATCACAAGCTGCATGAAAATGCTTTTTTGTTTTCAAAGGACAAATCAGACCCACAACTAATCGCTGCAGCATATGTCTGGCATCAGGTGGCAAAGTCAGTAGTAGATGTCACATCCTTGCTGACATGCTGTACTATTTAAGTGCATCACTAGGCATCTGTTTAACAACAGCTGCTTTCAATACTGCTTCTAGATAAGCTATATGATTCATTGTTGTTGATCTTGTTTGAGTCAGTCTAAAAAACCAAGAATATTTTTCTTTAATTCAGTGATTTATTTCATTACATCAGTACAAATTTTAAAACATGAAAAACAGTTATAATATACTTTAAGATACTTAATGGCAGGTTGAGTGGGCCATGCACATATAACACCACGAGCCCTGGCTCATCTAACCTCACAGTGACTCTTCGAAAATAAATGGCTAAATGAATATAACTTTTATAGTTGGGGAAATAAATACTATGTCACTTTAATATCCCTATGTTTATTAAATTTGGTTAAATATAACACTGTTGTAACAGTATGTTTGTAGTACAAAATATATGACATAAAGTAATGAATGAAATAAAGACTCACCTCATTAAATTACAAAATAGGCCTTTAGAGTTCAAACAAATAGCAGGCTGTAACTATTACGAGATTGCAGCAGACAAAGGAGTGCACTCATTACTATGATTTATGGTTCTACTAGAAAAGTGCAAAATTCAAATTATTAACTCACTGGCTTAGCTTAACCTACTTTCCCTTCTAACTCTTCTCTACTTTATAGTTTTTGTATTTTTAATTATATATATGCCAAACTAATTGTTGTATTATATTGGAGATATTATGTGTGTTTCAAAGCTTATTCCAATCAAAATCAGTTATAAAGTTTTTCTTGTTGCCAGTTTATGATGATTTGTTAATGTGTAGATCTAAAAGAAAATTATTATTGTGAATCAGCTTGTTAAAAATAATAAATTTGATGCAGTAAATTAGCAAGAAACATTTATAAGTAGATTGGTAATAAATTTTACTAAAATGTTAAACTTTGTTAAACCATTTTAAAGCATTCTAAAATGTATGATTCATTTTAAAAAATGTTTGCGAAAATTATTTTTGCTTCACAGGAACTTAGTTTCTTCCCTACAAGGAGAAGTGGTCAATGTGATGCCTAGTTTCATGTCCGAGGAAGATGATAGTCCAGAGAATGAGAGCACTTGTCCTGTAAGTTTTGTTTATTGCTTCTGTTGTGTATAATGAAAAATATTTGTATTAGGCCTGCGACATATAAAATGTGATGAGACAGCTTTTAGAACTACATGAACGTTTAAAAGTCTTTTGAAGGAGCACAAGACAACCAGGTTATTTATAAGCTGTTTAAAAAGTTAAAAATTTACAAGTAAGTTATGTAACGTGGTGCCATACTATACCTGCAGTCTTTAGCTGTAAGTAATATTTAGAGCAGAAAGAAAAGGGTGGAGGCAAAAGTTAAACTATTCCTATTTTGCATTTGCCAAAACTGAGCCACTAATTATAATGTTATGAAATTTTCAAAATATCACATAAATTTTGACCCTTTTTTTAATTTTATGAAAGAAAAAATTATTTTTACAACTTTCCACCAGTACTAAATATATAGTGCCCAGTGTTAAATTTGATTTGTATTTACATGATCCGTCTTTTGTGATAAGTTACACAAAATTTTTTAATCCACTGTCTAATTTATATTTTAATAATATTTACTCATTTCAATGTATGGCTATGGCTACTTATTAATAGTTAGTGCTATGTTTGGAATAACTTATATGAACAGAGAAATTATATTTATTCAGTGACACACAAAGTTTTTTTAACTGTTTTGTCATGAGGAATTAGCTGAATAGCCAGGAAGTCTTCCATATTTAAGTTGTGCAGATGTGTCGAAATATCATTTAGAGAAAATAAGATTATTTATTTTATACATAGTATCTGGTAGTCGTCTCAAAAGCACATCTTCAACTACAGTCTCAATCAATTTTCGTGAACCAGTAAATCTATAAATGACACATTCAACATCAGTCAAAATTTCCTGAAAATGCAGGTCACTTGGTCAATTGGTAATTCTATTATTTGCTAAATACAAAGTCTGTTTGAAATAATTTACTGTGAAAATAAATTTCTTAAAAATATCACAATTGCATGTTCCTTAACCTGATGTAGCGGATCAGTTGTTCTCATCATGTAAAAGGCCCCAAATTGACAATAATATTTCTTCAAGATTACATATTTATATAATTAATAATAATATAGTAAATACAATAAAACTGTTCTTAAATGTCCAAGGTCTATTCCAAGGTCTCTGTTAAATCTCCATCAAACTCCTCACCCCAGACAAACCCACCACACCAGTTTTGTATCTCCTAATGAAAATCCATAAACAAAACAGCCACCCCTAGGATGCCTCATAGTATCCGGTATTGGCAGCCCCACAGAGAGAATCATGGCACTTGCAGAGCTGCCAAGTATTACGGATTTTCCGTAATTATTACGGATTTAACCATCGTATTACGGGATTACGGATGATTTCTAGTTTATTACGGAAACTGGACTTTGTTGCATCGTAACTATAAATAATCGTATTTTTGTGTGATTGCTACGTGCATGCATTTGTAAACATCGTGTGATTGCGCGTGCGCATAATTCTCGGTAGCATGTATTTGTTTTAACATAATTATGGTATGGACCTTTGTCTTTTTTTACGATAAAACTAGTACATTTACTTAAACTACGGTATTAGTTCGTAGTCTATACGTGGCACGATAATTTTAGTA
>PNEQ01003123.1:61770-102531 GCA_003012365.1 Medauroidea extradentata | reverse complement strand
ACCATCAATTAACTAAACACTATAAATCACAATAAAATTCAGTCATATATCCAATCAACAGTATTTCTAATAATTACAATGTACAACCTTATCAGTCCGAAGTGGTGATGGCTCACCATGTGCTGCGCAGCACCCCGAGTGCACCGCTGTCTTCACTCTTGAGGTCTTCTGTTCGACTCCTGTCGCGCACCTCCTCTTCACCTGTCAGCCCGCCGCAGCAGTCCTCTTGTATCGCCAACACTGCTCCGCAGGTAGCCGCCTGCCGCCTCACAGTAGACTTTGACGTCACCAAGATGTCTTCACCAGTCTCTCTCCACGGCGTAGCACCTTCCTCTAGCACTTCCAATAGCGAACTCTCTCAAATGTGTCGATTCTGTGCTTTTATACTAGCCCAGACAGTCGGTTATTCCCCGCATTACAGGGGTCTAAAAATATATATTTCATCATGTTTCGGATGTGCTCGTAGTCACGTCGGCCGCCCTCGAAGGGTTAAGACGCAGTTGGGACAGGTATCTATGACGTAGTTTCGGCGGTTTTCCCACTATGAGCCTCCCGGGCTTTGAGTCATCGGCCAGCCCTCAAGGTGTTACGAAACAGCCGCCGACCACTGGCCTCCAGGAACATGGCACGCAACATTATAATAATTAAAATTTTCTATGAGAGAGAACTAAATTTTTTCCCCGCACAATTTGGCCAAGATATTTTTAAAAAAATTCCTCTGTTTTTGTGAATTGTAAAGTAATAGTATTAAGGATAAAATAACCGTGTATTTCCTGAGGGTTAGTTACACAAACAGTGCTAGCATAAAATGTACGAAGTTGTGCCTTGTCAGTACGTAAAACATAGATAACCTACATGTTCACTGCATTGTTGCAGAAATTGTACTCCCTTTAAACGGTTTGTTACGTAAATACTCTGTATTGTGTCTAATTTTTCCCTGGCGTAAAATTATGGTGGTATCACTGTTCAGTAAACAGAATGCGAAGTATCCGTAAATTTTGTGTCGTCCATTTTTTTTTCTCTTGCATTCCACGGCATCGCTTCTACAGATCCCATATGTTCGAGGAAGAGGATGCTAAAATTTCCATCAGGATCATTTAGGACGGTATCGTGATACGAAACCTCGCAGCTAATCTTAACCATTTACTCCGTGAGACAGGGTCGTATTTTACACTTTTGCCCCAGGAATCTGGTACGCAGTTGTGAAGCTTTAATACAAAATAATTGCTAAATGTAATTACGTGTGGGCCGTTCATCCGCAAATGCACAGCATCCGCTTCAATAATTTTTCTCACGGGTATCGCCGGATTATCTCGCGCTTGGTGCCGGGCTGCAAATTTCCTCCCGTGCTTACGGGGTTGAAAGGGTCGAAAGTTGGTCTTGATGTACGCCAACCTGTACAACACCCACTGCCGTAAATTAATTACTAGCCGGTCGTTCCTGTTCTGCTTGAACGTGGAAGTGGTTGGCTTCGTTTTGGTAAGGCTGGGGGAATGGCAGACATTTCCCATTCCTGCATAATTTCCCCACGCATTTCCCTCCTCTTTTTTAGTTTTTTTTCCAGAAGAAATAAAAAAAACCGGATGTGTATTCCCTTGCGGTCCACCGGTCATCCGGCAGTTGTACTCTGTATGAATTATGCAAATTAAAGACGCGGGAATTTTTATCGCAATTTTTTTTTTATATTTTCGGACGTTTTACCGCAGCTTCAGCGTAGTTTTGTACTTAATTTAGGATGGTTTATGCTTTTTAAGGCGATTATCAACTGTAAGTCTACTATATAGCTACATACATATATACATACATATATATACACATACATACATATACATATACATACATATACACATACATATACATACATATAGTGTTTATGGTATATTTCTATGTGTAATATATATATATATATATATATATATATACACTTACACGCATAGAGAGAGTGTATATATATTATATATAGTATGTTATACTAGTACATATGCACACATATACATATTGAAGTGTAATAGCCAATTGGGGGACCTACCCCAATTTTCTTTACACTGTTGTAACATTGTAGTGCGTTTCATCCAACATAATGCAGTGCATGTGCTTCAGAAGTAGATATTGACAATGACATGTGCTGACTGGGGTAACAGATTGTCAGACTTGACCGAATTTCTGCAATAGCACTAAGTAGAGTAACTAAATTAATTGGAACTATTGTAGCTGTTATTCATCCGAACGCCGTAGAGAAGTGTGTATTGCCATTTTGTTTATACAGGATGGAGTGTGTTAATTTTGTGTTGGGATCGTAAGCCGAAAGTGTGCTTTTTAACTTGCCCATAATGTGAATACAACATTTGGAATTACATTTCTTAAAAATAAACTGCTTGATGTTAAGGGCGCCGCCTACTTGCGCGTTAGAGGCTCACAAACGATGGAGTTGTAAAGGCGACCTTGAGGCGCACATCAGATGCCTCAATACCGTAACAATACAAACGCTGAACTAGCATGCAAGATTCTCGCCGATTCATTTTTACTTTGGGATTTTAAATTATGACCATATAATTTTTTTGGTTGAAAGTCTGTAGTAAAGTTCAGTGCACTTTTCTGTCTGAGTTTCGCATAAATTTCGTTAGTACATTTGAAAGTACGACAATTTGTAAAGGCCGTTTTTAGCTATGTTGGCAAAAAAGGGGGGGGGGGTTAGAAACAGTATGCTTTAATGAGCAGTCTATACTTGTTCAAAATTTGTTTTCTTTTCATATACTGGCACAATGGGCAGTGTGAAATAGTTTAGTTGAAGAAAAACGTATTTACGAACACACTGCAACGCATTTGAAGCGCGGGGCGCTGTTCGTTAATACGTTATTTTTACGAAACTATTCCACGTGAGTTAATATACAAAAATAAAGTACATTCCAAACGAAACGAAAAAAAAAAGTAGTTTCAAAACATCACGTAAATTAGAAAACATCATTTCATACCCCCTTAAAATGGCTAAAAACTGCGTTTTCGACCTGTCACATTTGAAAAACTACTAACGGTATTAGTATGTGACTACTTTAGAAACATGCAATGGACTTGGTTTAAAACGTCCATTACTGAAAGATGGGTCATCACTGAAAGTGTCAGTAGGCGCACGCCACACTAGAGGTGATACTGCACCAGATGAGCCGGTCAACATCGCCCTTGGCGCCATGCCTCACTCACACAAACACATGGCCAATTGGCGGGTGCAACGAAACTCTCTGAATAATATCTATTTAAACATTTATAGCTACATATGTATTATTATTGTTTAATTTACTTTTTAAAGATGTAATTTTACGTCTATTTTCAGAGTAACATTACTCTCACTACATTTACTTTACAGACATATTGAAAACACATATTCTGCTTACTTGTTTTTATAAGATATAACCACACTACATGAGCACATACCGTCATGCGTTATGAATTCGTCTGGAAATTTGCTCGACAGAAAGAAATAGATATATTTGTACCGAATACGGTTCAACACTTAGACATCTCTGACGGCATCAAAAAAAAATTTTTTCTGTAGTTTTCGTATGGTAAAATGTTAAGTCAAAATGTTAAGTTTTTTGGTACATAATTTGTAAATAAGAGTAGTTAACATACACAAATTAGGTAGTTCATATCGTATACATGTAGGCCCCTATTCAACTATTTAATAAAATTGGCCAGCAAATAATTCATGAAAATGATTTTGGATTTCAAAAATTTCAGAATGTGTTCGCACGATTGATACTTGGTATTTCATGTTAAGTACCTTACTGTGTCTTTGGATGAATTTTTTTTGTCATGGGCGAGTTCCAAAAACTTTGCAATTGCGACTTTGACTTCTCATCCAAAAGCCACAGTTATATTTAAAAGTAGTCGGTAGGAATCTAAAATAATTAATCATTTCTTTCAAATAGTTTTTAAGCCTTAGGCTACATGTTTCGCTGACGTCTGTAGTTCATATTAGTAAGAAGGGCCGGTCCTTAAACAAGTACATGTCTAAAAATATATAGTTATTTTTTGTGTGTAACACTGTTTTTACAGAGAATTAAATTTATTCTGACACCAAATATACTGGAAATACTACACTTCAGACCCTAGGCTATTCTTATGACACCATTCGTCCATTTTTTTTTGTCTCGTTAATTGGGCTAGCAACGTCATGTTGGAAGTTCATTTGGATAACGAGGTAAATGAGCTAGAATTTGCATAATTGGCGGGTGTCAAGTTTTTTCTTCTCGTAAGTTGGCAGCGGACTGTACGTCGTTGCACACAGGGAGGTGGAACTGCAAATTAAACACACAGTTGTAAAGTAGCAGGTGGAATTTAAAAATTACTTCTCAAGTGTAAGTTTTCTAAGTCCCATTGAAACCGTCTCTAGTATACACCCTTTAATTTTTTCTCTCAAATTAATGACTTTTCATAATTTACTATATCGTAAAAAAAGGTTATCAAGTTCCGAAAATTATTTTATTGCAACTGTGTGAATCCACCAAAGGTTACCTGTCAATCAAAAAAGAATATTTGGCTGTGTCTGAAAACACCTTGAATGGACCTGTGTATAAGATACATTGTTTGCGTTTATATTTTGCTATGATTAGTTGAGTTTACTACTGTGGAATTTTTTAGCTGTGTGTGGTGGGAGTTTTCAGGAACAGTTTTGTCAGTTGTGGGTTTCATTTGATCGCGTTTTCAGTTAAGAGGAATTGAAATCTAAGCCATCGGGCGAAAAACTAGAATACTCACTGGAGGATCGTTACTTTTATGTTTGTTGAGTAGATATTTTATTTTTGGATTTCTATTTGTGTAGCACTTGTCTGTAGTATATTAGTTGTCAAGTAAAAATTATAAACATAAATCTCATACCGTTCCTTCTTTTTTTACAGTACTTACAACCAGTCCTTGAGCAGTGCAAAAAGTATAAAAAAAAAGCGAATGACACGCGGGAGCTGACTGCGGAAATGCGACGGAAATACCAACTAGCACTGACAAAGGCGGCGGCTGTTATCGCCAGGGTTGCCAACAACTTGTCAATATATGTCGCTAGATTACACACTTCCAATCATTGTATTGGTCTAGTTGCAATTTCTTTAATTTGTGTAGTCATTGTAAATAGAAGCAGAAGGTCAGAAAAGCAATTGCGTGTTCCTCATAACTTCTGCTAACTTCACCCGAACGACAGTGACAGCAACAAACCAACCTGATTCTAATACCCACAGCTGATTTAGCAGCATCAGTATTTTGCTGGTCAGTGAAATAAGGAAGAAAAGTGTGTGTGTGTAAGTGTGTGTGTATATATATATATATACACACACATACACACTTACACACATATATAATTATATACACAAGGTGGTGCCCGTTTTCCATTAGGTTGTTTTTTCAACTACTCTTACTATTTTTATCCCTCACTACAAGGAAAAGGTCGAATTCTCTCTATTTTTATCCCTCATTACAAGGGGAAACAAAGTAAAATTCTGTATTTATATTCCTCACCACGAGAAAAAGGTAGAAATCTCTCTATTTTTATCCCTCACTACAATAAAAAGGTGGAATTCTGGCTAGGTGGGACTGGGATATTTCTGCCGCTAAATTGAACAAAAAAACTGGATTTAGCGGGAAATAGGCCCTAAGTTATATTAGCGGCCTCCCGGAAGGAATCTCTTCAGCTGGAACCAGTGTGTTGTAATGGTGACGTTGAGGGGGGGGGGGGGTTGGACAGTACAGCGAGAAATCACGTAGCTTGCCGGACAAGACGTGACTAGAGGTCCGGCACGTGCCTGCAGGCTGTCCGTCGACCATGACGCTGGCTTGCGACTGCCGGGCGCATTCGCCCGTCCGTGCAGGCCAGTCTTGCTACAGGCGGTCCACGTTCAACTGGGCACTTTTCAAAATTCAAATCCGTGGTTGTGTTCGATTTGACCGCCGAAGGCCCCTCGCCAGGCCCCCAAGACCTTGGAAAGTGCATCCCGGACGTGACGTAATACATGCTGCCGTTTGAATTAACAGGAATAGCACATACAGGAAGGTCACGAAGTCGCGTAACCTCGTATAATAATCAACGTAAACCCCTAAATTTAAAGAAATTAAACTAACAACAACTCTTTGAAGAATATTATATATATATATATATATATATATATATATATATATATATATATCTATATATATAATGACTTGTCCAAAGTTATTTGTAGGCCTACGTCATTCTTATGGCAGGTTGTGTGTGACATTTTTGGGAGCATTTGAGAAGTTGGCTGGAATAATGGCTTCAGTGAGCTAAGGCCTTTCTTTCATCAAACTGTTTCTTTTGTTCTATAATGCCCATAGGAAATACACACAACATGTTATACCGATATCTTAATTCTTCACCAACTTATGAATTTTTGTCTTGACCTGGACTGGGATCACTATGCTATAAATAATTGCGGTTTTATCTTTGACTCTGTATAGTAAATATTATAAACTCGTGTAATGTAAGTAGCTACTAATTATTGGTAGTAAGATAAAATTATACGACTTAGACGGTAAAATAAAACAAGAATGAATTTTTCGTAATCATATATTTGTCATTATCCCAAAATGCAATTTTTTATTAAGGCCTTTATGCCAACTCCTCAATTGCCTCATAGCATCTTTCAGTTCGTCAGTGGTACTGTTACGGCTTTGTGAAACGACACCTTTTTGAACCGCCACAGCGAATTATCACATGTGGTGAGGTCTGTGCTCAGCCAACCAACAACTAGCAATAACTCGTTCTTCAATGTTGCAATTGGCCGTAACAACCATCGTTTAGTTCACATCATCTGAAACATGCTACAAAAATAACGTACAACAACATTTATAAATGGGATACTGTCGCCTCCCTCTACATTATGCATATTCTGTTGCGTTTCAGACATACAAGGACAGGAAAATTTCGGGACGTGAGTTTAGTTTGATCGTTAAGAGGTATTGATCCCTACCACCTTGGATTTATCTGGTTTTTTTTCTCGATAAATTCTATTCCAGTCGATGTATCAAAATTTTTGTCACGACAGGGCATAGATACAAACTTAATCGTTTTTCTGTAATTGCTAGAACCATAATATATTCATTACTTTGCAACGGGAAACAGCTGAAAAGGAAAAATTGCTTTATTTACGAGAGCGACTACAGAGGCCACAAAATTAACAGTAACAATGCCATATGGATTCCAAAAAAGTGAATGAAACAATAAACTATGCCGTTTGAGCGTGAAAAAAGCAAAACAATGTGTCTGTTCCCTGATTTATAAGAAAAACCGTAAAACCGATCTGACAGGAATCAATCCCCCTCAACGTTTCTGGGCTCCCGAAGAACACAACATTTAAAAGGGAATCGCATTCCAGCAAGTAAACTGTACAAAATTTGGTGATTGTGGTTAATAAGACATTAAATTCCTTAGAGTTGGAATGTCGTATTCTGTTGTAAAACGTCGCTTCACCAGACTTCTCCTTAACACTGTCAAGGTCGAAAGGCCCTGATCCCCCCTCCTCGTCCGTTACCATAACACATCTAACCCTTCCACGAGTTAGGACAAATTTATTGCTTTGCGGTGACACATTGATCGAAAAATTGAGAAAGTTTGTGCGATACGTGCTGGTCACACACATGCGCGTATTTTTTTTTTTTCAGGCATAATTTCAAAATATTCGTAACTCGTCCAGCTGCTGTAAACCGTGGACACAGCCAACTAGTTTGTTCCGCATGTGAAATTTATTTTCAAGCTAGCTAAATAAAAAAAAACCGCCCCGCGAATATCTTCTAAGACTAGGCAAAATACATAACTTTGGCTGTGTTTCTTATTATTACTATGTTGTAAGTTTATAACAAAAGTATTTTCTGGGCTAGAATATGTTTAAATTTGTAAATCAGCTATGACAGCGAGATTAAAACTTTCAAGTTTGTACTTTTTATAACCGGATTCAAGGCCATGATCTTTCATTTATTTCAAACAATTGCAAATAACTCCAATATTTTTAAACGAAATTCTTTGAAAAAAAAAATATATATTTGATACTGTGTACAGTCATACTATACACAATTTTGCCAGAGCGTTTTTTTTATAAAGTAACTTTTCCTAGAAAAAAAATGCTTTGCTACATTTTGGCTTATTTTGACAACAAAATATGCAATATTACAGGAGCTAAAATCTGAAAATCCGTTTGTATATTGCAACAGAAAAATTCAGATACAAACGATAATATATAAGTGTTAAAATTGTAAGAATGAATTTTTCATATATGTATTAATTTGCGATCAAAAAAAATTTTCCCGAACCACTGCAAAACTAAAGAGCGAGGCCTTAATGCATACATTGATACGTTACGTAAACTATTTTGTTGGTAAAAGCTTGTTGACCTTTGAAATATTTGTAAAATGGTGAACGAGAAATGTTTTGTGGCAGTAGGCCTAAGTGATGATTTTACTAATAAAAAGCTAAGTGTGCCGTATTGAAGTATTGTATGGTTTCACAGAAAACGCGAAAAATCGATGCCAATAGTTTTTTTTTTTTTCATAAAAAATAAGTAACTCGGGTTCGTTCACATTCCCCATACAATTCGTTTTAAATTTACATGATGTCAGTAAAATTTAGAAGTTCCAAAGGCACTTACTTTTTGTGTGTTGCAGTGTCAGTGAGTGTTTTTTTTTTATATGAAAGTGAGATGCCCAGTTCGTCGTACACCGCATAAATGCTCGCTTTGAAATAAAACAAATTTTTTGTGGCAAATAAAAATTTTGTTTGATGACCGCTTAAGGGGAAAGTTTCCTTTAAATCGTGTTTTTAATTTAATTTTTTGGTAACATTAATGATATGTTAGTTATTTAAAAGAAATTTAGTAAGAGACAGAGTATGTTAACAGTTATTTTAAGATCATATTCGTTTTCATATATGTAAGATTTTGATTGTGTAATCGCAATTGCAGATGAACTAATTATTTACCGATTTCGATCTCACACCAGTTAATTTAGATAAGTCAGCCCATTTCAGCTTTGAAAAATTCTGTTAAATATTGCTTTATATCAGTACTGGTTCTGAATTTCAAAAAATAAGTAATACAAATGAGAGTGAGCATTTATAACAAAATAAATAAATATAATAAAGTACCTCCTTAATAGTGAGTCAACATCTTGAAATCTTGAATTGTTGTATTTTGTCTCATAACTTTTCTTCTGGGTAATTTTTTGGAACTTGAACCTAACTACGGAATATAATACATATGTTATTGATAGAATTTCAGACACCGTAAAAATATTTTGTCGTTATTGTTGTTGCAGATCGAATTGTAGTTAGAAAATTCGTATTACTTTCTTAACTGCAATTATATCTGTAACAACAGTAACGAAAAATAAAGATTTATGGTGTCAAATTCTATAAATGTGTATTCTATTGTGCTGTTAAATTAAGTTCCATGAATTTAACCAGAAAAAAAGTGATGACACAAAATACAAAAATTCAAGATGATGACTATCACTCACTCTTCTGTAGCTTTGTCACAAAGAATTTCTGTTCAAAGTCGTAAGTTGCGTAACAAGATTAATGTGTTACTGTGAAAGTAGGCTAATTTAATAGTAATAGAATTTATACTTATTATCAATATATTTTTGTAGAAGATTTATGTTGAATAAATTACCATCATTGCTGCAGAGGAAGTAAAATTCTTCCAAAACAAAACTTTCTTGGAAAAACAAACGTAACACCATATGTGTGTTTCATGTTTTTATGTGCTGTACAGCACAATTTATTTACCGCAAGCTAAAAAAAAAAAAATTGAAGGATTTTTTTTTTTTGTTTGTTACAAGGGACACTTTTTTACCCTGTCAATTGTTCGTTGCTGTGTAATTGGTGTTGCATCATGTAAATAGTAATAAGCATGAAAACTGTGGAACTGTGCTGAAGTTATTCGAAACAAAAGTATTCTTTCATGTGGCAGGATGTACATAGGTGGTTCGGTATAAAGTGAGCACTTGACTTTAGACGTTAATTTTATAGTACGGTACAGTCTATACACTTTAATTGTTACTTAAGGTGGTTTGTTTACATTAAAAAAACTGGTAGAGTGTACAAATTATATGAACAAAACAAAATAACCAGGGATTCAAAAGTGCTCACTTCATCCCGAACCGCATCTAGGTGGGTCACAATAAGTCAGCACTTTTGAAGACCATCTTGTCTGGATTAATAATTCAAAAATAATATTTAATGTGAACTCAGAGGTTAACTTTTTAATAGGGTATAATCTATACATTTTGTTACTTAGGCCGCGGTCACACTGGATACAGAACTACTTCACTTAATCATGTTCAGTTTGATGGAGCGGTTACACGAGCTAAGAACTAGTTCAGATCGCAGTCTCTTCTCATTCAAAGTAAACTGGTTTCATACGTAGTTTCGAGAGACATATCTTCGATGCTTCTCTCCTATTGGCTGCTTGGAGTAACGATCTGTGTAACAAATATGGCTGCTTTTTGGACCGACATTTCGACCTCGTAAAATTATATTAACTTTTAGGTCCACTTTACACACACAGTAGCAATGCAGTAAGATGCAATGTGATGATTAAAAATTCAGGTTCCAAGTTTGTTGAAGTTAGAATGTTTATTCAGTTTAGTCGTGTAACGTCCCAAACATGTTTAGCTTTAAACACGATCAAACATGGCTGCCTTTAAACGTATATTTAATCCGCAATCAGTCTAGCAAATTAAGAATATAAAAAAAAATTATGTACCGATTTCGGTTTGAATATACGTTAAAACTTCAACTGCTATGCTGTTATTACAGCGCAAGGTAAATAGAACTGATGTTATATCAAATTTCACATTTTTCTTCTTAGAATTTCATAAGAGCGAAAAATAAAATTATTCAATATGGCGACTGATGCCTAGCCTTAACTAAACAAGTTTAAGACCTCTAGTGTGACCATGGCCTTAAACTGTAAATCACACGAATTTAAAAAAGTAAGTAGCCAAAGGTTTAAAAAGTGCTCACTTTAACCGGGACCATGTGTACGCATGTACTTGTTGGCTTCTTGTACACGAATAGCAGTATCCTGACGTTTTGTTTCTGTTTGTTGCAGGCGCACACTCCACTCTTGTCGGGGGACAGCAAACACGTAAGTAGGCCAAGACTTCACTTACCACGTGCGCACGTTACATAACCCTGGCGTCGCTTAGCGCTTGTAATATGCCCGAGCACGGCGTCTCTCCTCCTCTCTTGTCAGGCCACAAGGGCAGGTTCACTTCCGCGAGCTAAGTCTTCTGCCACCTTGGCCTCCAAGCTGGCACTCTGAGTCAATCAAATTGGACATGTTACACGGCGTGCATGGGGTCAAAAACGACAGATTTCGTTTATTTCAGTTCCGTTTTGTTTTTCTGCAATATTTTATCTAATAAACCTACTACTGCCAGAAAAAAAAGGAAATTTAAAAAATCAACAGTTTTAAAAAATATATTAATTATGTAAATTATGAGATTTTTCCCTTATGTTTTTGTGATACAAATTTAAAAAATTGCGCTATGTTACCATGATGATGTGCAAATTGCTATGAATGTTAAAAGCCCCAGTAAACGACAATGAAGTTTTATTGAAGTGTAGCATTTATAGTTTTAAATGTTATGATAAAATTCAAAGTAAACATAGTTTAATATTCAACGCGCGTTGAAGGCGAAAAAATTGTCCGATTTCAGAGATTGTTATTGGCGAAGTTTCTTAGTACCAAAATTAACACTTGACCCAGTTTATCGTCGTGACTTGTAAAACGTCCATGATTGTATTTAAAGTGTACAGAAAGTGTTTACCATTTCGTGATTTTGTCACTTTTCCTGTGATGTGATGTCTTAAATTCGCAAATATATATATATATATATATATATATATATATATATATATATATATATATGTATATATATATATTTCAAGCAAATACTTGTGGTACTTTGATAGCCTTAACGTTAGACATCAGTAGCCATAGTTTTTTTTTTTATTCGGAGAAGAAAAATTTAGAATTTGCGATCATAGCTTGAAGTTTATTTACCTCGCGCCACACTACAAACATTGTAGTTGAACTTTTAACGTGCATTTCGGCCTCAACCAAGTCGAGCAAATTACGAATATAAAATAAATAGTTTAAGGCATGATTGCAGCCTAAATAAACGTTCAAGGTTCAAATGTTTTGTCTGTACTGTAGCGTAAGATAAATAGAACTCGCACTACTACAATCGCAAATTTGCACTTTTCTTATAGCTTTAAACAATTTAGAAATGAAACAATTCAACATGGCGACTGATACCCTACCGTAAGAGAAGTAATCGAGGGAAGCAATACTTGCCGAATTTCATATTACTTCTCTTAACTCGCTTCCGACCAGAGCCGACTTCAGCGTAAATGCTACAAGTGTACCTATGCTAAGTTTTTCACGAGTTTTTTTCATACTGTGGATTGTTGCTTCTTGATGATTTTTCTGTGTTTCGTGTATTTTTTTTTTGTAAATCTTTGAACTTTGATCCTATATTTGTTTGATAAAGCCAGTAATTACATATGAAAACTCGTAGCTATTGCAGAGCATATAAATATAATTCTGCAGATTCCCTACAGTCGGCGGTAAATGTTTACTTCTATTATTTTCGGATGTGAGAAACTACGAGTAATAATACTTTTAAATATAAATGAATAAACAGCAGACCTTACGTTAGTATAAACAATAAACCCTCCATTGTTTTCGCGCAAAAATTATTTGTAAGACTAAAAGAAACCAGCTATGCCACGAAGCAGAATCCTAGTTTTGTTCAAAATGGGCTTCACTGGGTCTGCAAAAATTATAGTTTTATCTGATTATTTTAAGTAAATAAATTCTTATTACTTTACTAACCATAACCTAAGTAATTCTTGTAGAACATATAGTAAAAACTATTTTCAACAAAATGTTGAAAGGCTTTACGATATCTGCTCTCCTTTGGACTTTAAAGAGGCTGCGTCACTTTTGTTAATAATATTCATTTTCGTTTAATAAATAAAGGATATGACGAACAACTGGCAATGTCTCTTATAGAAACATTACATTTTACTATTAGTTGCGTATTATTGGATGTCGTCGGTACTGGGAGTTGTTTTATGTTTTATTATTTGGCGAAGGAGAGAATTTTTTTCTTAAAATTTAAATTAGCTTAATAGTGCCATAGTTACGCTTTCATTTTTCGAATATACGGTACGTGCTATAAGGTAAAGTAATTAGCTACGTCCCTGTTGAAGTATTTTAAGGTAAATCTGGCCGAACTTTTAATCAATAAGGAATTAAGAGAAATTTATCATAATAAGTGACACGGGCTCTTAAAAAGAGCATGTTTCAGGTTTGTTTCCGAAAATGTATCTATGTTAGAGCATACAGTAATGTAGCCTATAGAATTTCTGACGTCTTAAGACATTGTATGCTATAGGTGGTGCGCGACAAAGTGACCTCTTTTGTAGACCACCTTGTCTCGAAATAAAATCTTAAAAATGGTATTTAATGTGACCTCATATATTAACTTGTGAGTATGGTATAACATATACTCTTTGATTGTTAATTAGGTTGCGTTGTTTATATCGATGGCCCAGTTCAAAAGGGAAACTAAAGACTTCCAGTTTTGAGTAAAATGCATATAGAAAGATTTTCGTTCCGCCGAAAAATCTGTTGACTTATTTGGTTGGTATTAATTTGAAGCAAAAGTACGGAGGCAACTTTTTAATGTGTTTAAAATGTTTATTGTCTGCTTTGCTGGAACTATCACGCTTTAAATTAAAAATAAATACAATTTCTAGAACTTTACTGGCAATCAGAATAATGTGCCACGTTATTAGAACAAGCGAATTTACGTGTAGTCTTAGTGTACTTCTGCCTATGTGTTGGTGAACCAAACATAATTTTTTTTATAGTTGTTTCCCTTCTTAACTCGCCCAACGATGTTAAAAAGCGGCAGGTAAATATAGAAAAAAATCTGGAAAAAAATAACTAGGGTTTCAAAAGTGCTAATTTTATCCCTAAACACCTATATTTCTGTTACGGCATCTGAAGCCGTCCAAAGTAATTAATATTTTATTTCGAACGTTTCTGCAGGATAGACTAGTACCTATTCATTCCGTCAGTACTAACTTTAACCAAACCACAAAATCTTACTCTAACCGGAATTTCAATAAAGAAACTCAAAAGCATTTTATTCCTAAATATTTAGTTGACAGACAGCTGCCCGTCCCCCTTTAATGTAAGCAATGTTGTAAGCGAGCTAGGGAAATTAATCTCCGCTGTTCGCTCCTCACGGTTTTCCAAGCGAGACGTACTAAACGCCAGACTAAATGTGGCAGCGACGGATGCGTACCGCCCGCTGAAAGGAGCAAACGGTGCATAACTGGCCGATAACGGCCATGTTTTCTGCCTGCAATCCACCCCCTCCCACTCCGGGTAAACACGCCACCTTGACGTGGGTTAAATGGCGGGGAATGTTTGCCTAAACCAGCAGCCATCCAGAGCTGTCGCACATTTCGCGCTCTGCTCGCGTATTTCGAATCGCTGATGGTCGTGGTAGCTCGATCGGCCGTGTGTGGTAATGATGATCATTCCCTTTCTGGGCCAATTTTTTTTTTCTCCCTCCTTGCTGTACTCTGCCACGGTTGATGAGCTTTCTCATTAGAGCAGGTCATTATAGTTGCGTCGTAAAATTTTATGGCTTACTTTTTTTTTTCTTTAAGCACATTTCGTAAGGGAAATACAGTTATCGTAATAGCCGTGAGTGTGTTTTAAGCCCGTACTCGACCCGCGATTTAAGGAACATTAAAAATATTAATTGGTAAATTATGTATGTAACAATACTACTATCGCATTGGAGGCTTTGAAGAGACGTGACACAAAACTGTAAGTGTTATACAGGATGGCCCAAAAGTCCCGCATCATAGGAAGAACAACTTACACTAAATGTGTGTGAAGTAAATCATAGAACGTGTTCAGTATTATTGCCTGAAACATCAAAACACAGCTGCATGTTCCGCAGAATGGTTTTTACCAGCATGGGCATAATAGCACGACATTCGGAAGCAATTTGCTCACAAAAATTCACCTGCCTATGATGCGGGACTAATGGGCCACCTGTATGTTACATTATTCACGAAAGAGTTGTAAAATAATGCTTCAAATCTCATTAACTTACGAGAACTTCTCGCCTGGCCCATGGACCTTGTTGTAGCGTGTCACACGTGTTCTTTGTAAGCGAAACCACTTAACTTATACATATAACGTTTATCTACGAAAAGAACACATTCTTGAAACCGCGCTGTACAATGTTATAAATCCAGCACGCTTGCTAGAAACATGATTTAAGGTTTTTTTTTCCGGGTCTCTAAAATAGCTGAAGAAAACGTCTTCAAATAAATTGCTGTAACTCCGAAAATACCACGTGTATTCGTTAAGTGCAAAGTGTAAAAGTAAGGCATGCACTGGCGTTTATTTCATACTATCAAAAAATACAGTTTTAGAGTAGCCGCAAACCCCATAGAAAAAAAAACTACAACGAAAACCTGGCACGCCAGTTTGACGTTTTGTGAATACAGGCGTTATTCTTCTCGTGGACTGTGGCATGGCCTTCAAGGACAACGCCACCTGCGCGTTAGAGGCTCAGAAATGACGGAGCAGTAAGGTCGACCTTGAAGCGCGCATCAAATGCCGCGTCGCCTCAACGAGCCAAGCGCTGAACTAGCGTGCAAGGTTTCCGCCGAACCGGTTTTACAGTGGGACACTAAGCGATGACCATTTAATAAACAGAAGTTCCAGAAGGAAAAAATTATAATTCGATCGTTGTATGAAATGGTGTTAGTTTTGTAGACGTTTCTTGCAAACAATTAGCTCAGCCACTTTTCCAATGATAGCAATACCAAGGCATGTTTTTACTATATACACCCTCAGAAGAAAACCAGTTATAATGAAACTAAATAATTCCCGGTGAAACTACATGTCACTGGCTACAACTTGATGTATATAAAAACCCGCTCATAATTGTTTTGTATTTAGAATTAAAACGCTGACATTTCAAATTTTTGTACTAAAATTTTTGGTATTACTAAAATATTTTGTATTGGGTTTTTATATATTTAAAGCGCTAGTCTGTGATATGTATTTTCAATTGAATTACTTCGTTTCATTATATTAATTGGTTTTCATGGGAGTGAGTTGTATGAAGTAAAAACATTCAAATTTTGTTTTTAAAATGCCACTATGGAAAAACTGGCTGAGCTAATTTTTTTTTAAATACTTTCTTTTTTCCCCTATTGAATGCCCTTAAGACGCGTAAAAAGTAGAACAACTTTTTGGAACTCGCCCTCCGAAGAGGTGACTTAACCAAAACATTATGCATACTGACTCTTTAAAATATATTGTCAATTTAAACCTATAAAAGTTGGTAACAATTCATGAAATACTTAGCAACAATAAAAATAATTGTATTGCTTACACGTATAATTTCTTTCATCTCTATTTTGGCAGTTAAAATCTATGTACATATTTATATTCAAATTTTTACTCTCTCCTTGCACCTGACAATTTTATTGTGCTGTTTTAAGGAAAGAAACCAAATGAAAAATCAAATTACTAACAATATATGTTTTATACATAACATTTGGTAGCCTATCTAGGCTAAATGGGGCCGCGGTGATATAGTGGGTAAATTACTTTCTTTCCATGCAAAAAAAAACTTTATCTTCTCACTTCTCTGTGTATTAATATTATTTTTACGTTTCAACAGTTTGCCTGTTTCACCTTGTAAGTGACTCTTCGCCATCAGCCTCAGGCTATCAGGAACACACGTGCTGTTCTTAATAGTTTATGAATATTATAAAGTAATCCGTATGAGATCAGGTTTCACAATCAAAATACGATTCCCTTTGCCGTACTTTTTTTGCAAACTTTTAATTTTTCAGGTAGTTATTTGGTGGTTTTCAATTTGTGAGCTCTGTAGTATATCAGCTACGAACCAAAAAAAAATTTCGAAATTAGTACTTTTAACATCTCCCTTTCCAAAATCCTTAATTTATGTTCCGTCCACCTCTTCCGTCTCCAAATTCCCTTCAGTTCCCTTGTAAACTTTTTTGCGTCATAAAACTTTGTTCTGTGTTTTGTTCTCGTCTTTAAAAATTTCGATCCGGCTCACGTGATCACTAGTAAACGCCTATATTCGTTAGCGTGATGGTTATCTTCGCAGTATTGCGTCTTCGGTGGCGTTCGCGCCCACGAAAATGTCTTCGCGTAGTAAACAGCAAGAAATGACTGTTGGAAGTGTTGAGGGTTGGGTGAGAAGGGGGCGGGTTAACGTAATGATAGCGGCGTGTTCGATGTTACTAATATCCGCCTAGTATGCGCGCGTGCGTGTTATAGCTTGCGGGAAAGGGGGGGGGGGGGTTACTCCTGTTAGAGGCAATATCCGGAATGGCTCGGCTTGTAACTTCTCGTCGCACCACTCAAAAAGTTTGGTCGAAGAGTGGGCCGTTGAGGAGGGGGGAGGGAAGGGTCCCCTCTCGAGCGTAGCGAACTAAATCGCGATTACAGCAAAGTTAACGACAAACCTGTGTCGCGAGTTTGGTAGAAAACGAGTTTAAAGAGTTAACTCTTTACTTCTGAAACAAGTGCGTCAACTATTTTTTCTTGTGGGTGGCAGGTGGAGTAAACAAGCTAGCAAGAAGGCGGAGGAGAAAATTAGCCCCTGAAAACTCTTTGTAGCAAAGTTAACGTCTGCTCTAAGGGTGATATAGGAAAGCGAAAGTCGATACAAACATGTTACTATGATGAGTTTCTGAAGAACTATACGTGACCTAAAATCACAGCGTTACAGTAATTCATCTGTTTAGCAAACTGATTGCTTAAAAATGTGGTAAAATGCCGTTTACTATGATTACCTTTGATTATATGCCTTACAGATTCCTTCGGAATTCAATAAGCACTTTTAACTTTAATTTTTGTCCGACGTCCTCTTTAAAGTGCAACATACACGTCATATTATGTTAAATTTTTGTTACAGATCCATATGTATTATTCCCAAAAATATTCAGTGGGTATGATATATATAGACACACAAAGAATTTGAGGGGATTTGAGGGGGGGGGGTTGTCTCTCTGATGAACACAATTTAATTTAATATAATAAACGAAACAATGTAGAGTATTTTGGGGTTGACAGTTTAAATGTAGGTTAAAATTAAAAAAATTATTTCTTTAATTTAGCTTTTGGGATTGCCGGAAAATTTATTGTAAAAAAATTATTTTGGCAATCCCCCTACCCAATTAAATTTGATTAACGTTATACTTTAATTGTCAGCGAAGTACATTGTACGCTTTACCTTAGCCGAATGTACAAAAATTAACTCTTTGTAAATATTACAGCATAAATTAGATTATTCCAACATGGAGACAAATGTTCCGTATCTGCATCACGAAACGTATCACAATATAATTTGCTTACCGCCACAAAAAAAAACGTATGTTTATTGTATTTATACACACTAACAACACGTTCTTTAATAATAGTAATGTTGTGCCAAAGAAAATTTTTGTGTAATGTATACCGCAATGACAACAAAAATCATGTTTCCAATAAATCAGTCTTGTAGCAATCTTTGTAACAAACTGGATGGTTTTTGTTGGAAGTGTGCCAGTGTTAGCAGATTTTTGTTGAAAACCAGGAAACTCGCAGTAACATAAAGTGACTAAGCACGAGAAAATGAACAACCAGACTACGAAAAAAAAAAAAAAAACTAAGGAAGCCATAAATGGTTGTAGTGAACAAACTTAAAAATAATTCCGAAAGAGGAATACCTATAGTCGGTAAGGAAATGGAAATGAGGAAAAAAAAAAAAAAAAAAAAAAAAAAACGAAATCAAAATAAAAAAAATTAAAGAACTAAAATAAAAAAGACAATGATTAAATAAGATGCATGACAATGGTGACAATGATGGACGAAAACTAACGAGGATAACACGAATGAGAAGTGCAACAGAGATGACCGTAGACAAGACAAAACCAACAAAAGACGATGATAGTAGGCGCCCTTTGACGACAACAGATGCGACATTTCGGGAATGACTTAAGTCGATCTGCTGGTGTTGCTCAGATTGTTCGTGTGCCAGGTGACTGGAACAGATACCAGTTACCGAAACATCGCATATGTTGTCGTCGAAGGGCGCCTACTATCTTCGTTTGTGTTATTTTTGTTGGTGTTGTCATGTCTACGACCATCTCTGTTTTGCAGTGTTCATTCGTGTTGTTCTCGCTGTCTTTCGTCCATCACTGCCGCCATTGTTATGCCTCTTGTTTGGTTCTGGTCTGTTCGATTTTTCCTTTTTTACTTACCTCCCCCCCTCTCCCACCCCCAAATTATAAACGGACTTGATTCCTATTTCGGAATTATTTTTATGTTTGTTGACTACTGTGATTTGTGGCTTCCTTCTTTTGTTTCTTTCAAATTATTGTGGCTCATTATCTCGAGCTTTATACAAGCACACACACACGCATGCACACACACGCGCGCACGTTTACTTCAGGCTAAACCGTCTGAAATATTTGTTTTCTTAGTTCTAAATACAACGCTTACTGTGGACAGTTTTTTTTATACAAAAGTAGCTTTAAGCTTGGAAATATATTTTTGGGCCTCTGCGTTTGTTTGATTATACGAGCGTGAAATCAGACTTAAGGTCTGAAAACGCTCGACGTTCAATCACACGTACAGCCAGTAGTGTGAAAAAAGTATAGTTTTAAAGGTTTTAAAAATGCGCATAAAGAAACCACTTACAAGGTTTCCAGTTATACCGCTTTGACGCAAAAAAGAAAAAAAAACCTTGTGTATTTTTTACAAGAACGTTTATTTTCTTTGATAGGTGATTATGTGCATAACGTAAAGTCCTTTGAAGGCTTCAACTTAATTCCTGTATCAAAAATTGGAACCTGATTGACGTTATGTTTGATAGATGTTTTAACCATATTCTTGTGTGGAATGTGTTGCCATTCAAATGTCTGTGTTTGACATGCTTTATTTGGCGTAGTAGATTAATCAATAAATAATCAACTTAAATCGCACCGCAGACATTAGTTTGCTTGTTTTCTGTAAATTTAGAGTTTTTAAACACCGCTGTAAGCATAAACCTTTTCAAAATTCGTCACCGATTGATTTAAAGTTAATTTAATTTTAACGCACGAAAGAAAATTAATGCTTGCGTTTTAAAATAGTAGAGGGTTTGTCGATAATTGTTTTTCTCCACGAAAATATAACCCGGACAATTGGTGAAAACAAAGGGGGGAAATGTCATTTTTACATTATGTTCACATTTGTTTTACTTGAAAGCCATATACATGAGTAAATCCAGAACTGTCATTAAGTGTTTTTGTTGTGAATGTATTACTGCGAGTTTACTATTACTATGATGAAGTTAAATGAAAATGAACTGTAACAGGTTGTTAATAAATGTATGCCATTTAAGGCCATGCTCATTCTATAGTTTTCACGATAGGTTTTTTTTTTTTTTTTTCAATACAGTAAATATATGGCTTTAGCTAATTATGTAACTAACAAAATTTATGTAAATTTGCTTAGTATTCGAAATGGTCTGATTTTTTTTTTGTCTTGAAAAAATTAGCTAGTGCGACAAAAACAATTTTAAACAAAACTGCCTAACAGATTTGGGATATCTGCTTAAAAAAATAATTATCTCAAAAATATTAGAAACAGTGGTGCATGGCCTTAATTTTTATTTTACACGACAAAAATACTACAAGGAGGAAGTGACAACTAAGGGTCGAGATGTCCCGTACGTTTGTATGAAATAGTGTTAGGTTAATAGACGTTACTTCAGAGTACATTTTCCCCTTACAAAAATAGCTATGCAAGTTTTCCCATTGTGACATTTCAAAGTCAAAATTTGCATGTTCGCTCTTATAAGCTGCATAACCAATTAAGGGGGACGGAGCGCCAATGCAGAGAACTATCACAATTTTCAACATAAATATTTTTCCCTCGCTTATTATAGAAAATCAAGGCTCGACAATCCGTAGATTACAATTTGTATACCTTCTTACTTTATTACATAGTCACAGACTTATGTCCACTGGTTTTTGTGGCTTAAAGAAAAAAAAATGAAAATTTTAACTTTTAAATGCCATTATTTGAAAACTCGTGCTAATTTTTTAAAGAGGAAAACATACTCCCTATTATCATCTAGAAAACTAACACTATTTCACGCAAATATAAAACTACGATTATTCCCCGCACTTGAACGCCATTAAGGGCGACAATTACGCAGCACGCAGGGGCCTATCACTCCTATGAGTAAGATGTTGAATTGGCGCGCATTGTGTGCGCATACCTTTTGGAACTATGTAACTATTGCACTTAACAACTGTGACATTTTTTGAAGGAAAATACAGTACATTGCAAAGTTTGTTATATGAGCTGAGATTAATTTCGTACCTATTTACGAAGACTAAAATGCGAGTATATTGCATTGCTGATAGATTTGTCTCCCATTAGTATTCAACACTGTTGTATCTAGAAATATACCAACCCGATTCGCAAAACAGACAAATATAATAATTTGCTGTAAGTCACATTTTACGTAATTAAAATTATTGACTAACTACAGTAATGTTCATGTACACACATTATTTTGCTCAATACATTACATTGGTTCTACACATACAACACGTCTACAGTTCATTCATTCATTCACGTGTTGTGGGGCACACCCCCTGGCCTTGGCAGAAACACCGTACAGCCAATACGCAATTTAACTCTGTGTGCAGTAACGCACAGTCGAAAATATACAAAAAGACGTGACGAGACACAAAACAGCACACACAAAATGGCCTCAGAATTCAAAAGAATCCACAGCCAGCGGAGATACACATCGACGGTGAGTAGACTCGCGGTCAAAAGGGGTGCCGCATCAGCACTATGCGTGAAAGACAACCGTCACCAACGGCGGCTACAGAAGAGAAACTACACGTTTACAGTTAAACAGTTACCGCAACATTACTGAACATCCACACCGCGTGTGTTACCTTCCGCCATCTTGCTTACGCTGCTATTGCCAACCCACGACCACCAAACTAACTTCCTGTAGATACTGCAGTAGCCGCTTAAAGTCTCATTAAAAAACCATTACTACGAAAACACCACGCGTTAATTTTTAGTACAGTGCAATGTATTATGGTTAGATTGTAACGATAACTATTTAGTCTTTAGTAATTTTCTTCGCAGCATACTAAATCTTAATACTATGAAATTATAATTTTGGTTTAGTAAATCAGATCACTTTGCTATTCAGCTAATTTAAAAGTGCAAATTGGAACGCGATTTGAGACACTTCGTGGTTTGTAATCTAAAATCTGCGGCGCAACGTATTGTTTACAGAGGCAAACACACAAATATATACTGTTGATATTAGTGTTTTATTACTGCCTAGTATAACTATGAAAATTTATTAAATAGGTATTTTTTGACCGGTGGGTATTTGTAGTTTCTGCTAAAATATTGTCTCTGTATTGAAAGCAGTTTAAAATTTTTAATCGTTTTTGCAGCGTGTTTTTTGGTATCTACACAAAACCGCTCTTTTGTAGAAATTGTTTTATGGGGAAGAGACCTACATTGTATAACAGATAATGGCATGTAGCAAGGCTGGCATATTAATTATTATGACGGTGTGTTGTAGAAAGCATTTCGTTTATTATTATTATTTTTTTGCCGAACTGAGAATTTAAAAATACTGACAGTATAGTTAAATCGGGCGTGTGTGAAGGCTCGGTGGTAAAAAAAACCTTCCTTTGTCCAACCAGTGCTTTCATCCCTCTGATGTACAGTTATGCGTGATTCTAAAAACAAAACTGAAGCTACCCATCCCCCCTTCCTCCGCCCGTTCCAACAGTTAGACTGTTCGAATCGAAAGGCATAAGTGGTAATCTAGACAATAACGGAGTTTTATTCTGCATTGTTTACCATTTTGCGGATGGGCAGGCAACATTGTGCCAAGGCATTAAATCATTACCTAATGTGTACATTTACTAGAGGCGAAAAAAGGGGGAGGGGGGAGGTCGATAGTCCCACGCAAGCCTCTGTGAAGCTTCGAACGGGTCTCGAACCTGAAACCGGCTGCAAAATGATTTTATTTCTCAGATGCTGTAATGATCTTGTTTTTAATGCGCACTAATTGTGAAGTTTTAGTAATCGTAAATTAAAGTCACTAAAATTCTGTAAAATTAGCTTATATTGCCCTCCGTATGCACTCGTGTGGACATAGGCCTAGGCCCAACGTGTTTTTGTTTGTGTAGCTTTCATGTGCGTTCAGCTCTTCGGCTGTCGTATTAGTAAAAAAAATAGGCCTATTTTATAATCTGTACCATATCTTTTAACTTTTAAGCCATTATTTGTAACATTTTCCTTCAGTTACTTTTAACTTGTATGTATTGCTTAATGACGCATTAAATTCCAAATACATTAGTTTTTTCGTAATTTATTAATAAAACTATCTCACCTGCAGTAGTAAGATAATTGACAGTGTATATTGACAGTATAATTGACAGTGTACAATGGATATCGACGCCAGCCGTTAGGTGTTTAATAAAACGTCTAACAACTCGTAGATATTCGTTTTATTTTCATTTTAAATTAATTTGTGAAAATAACTTAAATTAAAACTATAACATTTTAACTAACTTGTTATCATGCGAAAAACAACATTTATTTAGCGTAAATGTTAAGTAATTCATTAAATTTGAATAGTACTCGGTGCAAATGTAAATTTTTTTTCTGCTGCCGGACAACTCCCTCGCTGTTGTTTACCGTAGAACTTTTGACTGCTGGTCACAGGCGTTTGTGTGTTGTTCGAGTCGTCGTTTGTTAAATTTCACCAAATGTAAAATTTTGTGTATTGTTTGTTTTATGATTATAATACTGATGCCAATATTCTTCCTAATTTATGCATATAGTAATTAGTTTCCGTATATTATTTCGCATCAGTGGTCCTGGAAAGAAAAAAAGGGAGGAAGGGCTTGACACAAAAAAAAGTACAATTTGAACTGAGATCCATTAAAAGAATGTGCGGCCGTATCTGAACGTTGAATTTTACGTTTGCAAGTTGTCGATTGCTAACAATTACCTATTTGTTCCGTTCGTACAGTTGAGTTTTGTTCGCCACAGCGTTCTCCACTCTCCGCAGTCTGTGGGCCTGTAGCCTGCGTACTTCGTGTCGCCATTTAATCTAAGACATTACTTTTCTTTCTTTCTTACCGGTACTAGATAATCATGTGCGGAACTTCCGAAATACAAACAATGTTTATGTCACTGGCAGTTCCGAAATGGCTATTGCCTTACATTTTGCCGGATAATTTTATTCGGAAACTGACGCGGGTACCGCAAAACGGCGCGACTTGGGACACTAAAAAAATTCTCGCATGACAGCTCGGAGTAAATAATTTGCGATAAGTGTCACATAATTAATGCTCATCATGAAATTGAACTAACGTTGATTGACACAAATATAAAATAAAAATTGTTGTTGTGTCTTGTCACCCAAGCATGTCTCAAGAGAGTCTTAACATAGGGTATGCAACATCACCCTGCCGTCCCTCCCCCTTTCCCCCATCCTCATTTTTTGGTCATTGTGAACATGTAAATGTTCGCGTGTTGTGGGTATTCCAGTCTGCTCAGTTTTCAAAGGAATGTTAGTTTTGCTTTGTCATCACAACACATTATGAGTAGAGCCACGATTTTGTCGCGAAAATATTTCTGCCCCACTTTGTTTCAGCGACTCACGTGCACGTCTGCAGTTCTGCTTCGAGGTTATTGGCAGCGTGTTTTTGTAATACGACGTCTCTCATTTGACTGTGCCAATGACAATGAGGTTTTTGCGACACCACGCGACTGTGATTTACGGATAGAACCCCAAGACGCGTGAGTCCAATTACTGACCGTGAAGCAAAACTGCAGGTGTGCACGTGAGTCACTGAAACAAACTGCGGCAAAATACTTTTTACCAAAAAATCGTGGCCCTAACTATGAGGAGTGTTGTCAAACACGTTCCACGTATTTTGCGTTATCTACTAAACATGGGTTGTTATGATTTTTCGTTTGATTGTTTCATTTTTTAAATGCTTTTACCACATTGTGTTACTTAATAAGTAACAAACTTCTTTTTTTCTAAAAATATTAGCATAAATTTCCGTTTAAAATTTCTTACATCATTAGTAAAATATCAACAAATTTCAGATTACTTATTTTTTCTTATAAAACCACAAGAAAAATTGAAACATTATATTTCTGTTTAGGCCTACCAATTTACTTATTCGTTACAAGAACTATTATTGTTGTAGTAGATTTTAAATTACTTTTTGCACAGTTTTTGCATCCTTTAGATCCGCCGCATCTTACAAAACCGGCAAGTCATGCTACTTCCCATCCAGTGCCGGATCAGGGGTGCCCACAAGGGGAGGGATCATTGCGCTAGTTGCCTATTTACAATTTTTGGGGGATTTTTTTTAAAGAATAAAGTGTTTAATCATAAACGGAAAAATTTTTTTCATGATTGTACAGGTGCTATCTTGGTATTGCCTACAAAGTAGGCTAGTAAAAACCAGAGCAGTTTTTTGTTTACGTTTTTTTTTTATGAAATGGTAGCCTAAATATCTCTCCAGTACTGAAGTGTAACTCGTAGTAAATTTGTTTTTGAATTTTTTTTTTGGGGGGGGGGGGGATAGGCACCCCTGCGCGGATTCTAATCGTTGCCGCTTGTAAATTCCCCCCCCCCCACTTCTACTTACTTCTTTTTCCCATTACTTTTACCTTATAATCTGTCATAATCTGCCACAACTAGGCAAGGGCCCGTCCGTATAGTTAAAAAAATTTAATTGAAATTTCATAAATAAATTATTTTAATGAGAGTGGCGTCTGCATTGATTAATGCACGTATAGTATACTAGCTAAGTCAAACATTTCAATATCAACCACCGACTCGTAGAAATTTCTCTCTTTTTGCACTGTTTCTCTGCCATATGGAAGATGGCACTGGCGTGTGCCGAAGAAACAAGGAGTTGCAATAGTACATTGAAGAGTAGCAATTAACGTCCAAAACCTTGCCATTCTATTTGCTTATACTTGGGCCCTACTACATATTTATCTAACGAACAACCATAAATAAAACCGCCATGTTTATCTGTCTGTTCTTTCCCGTGTTAAATTTTGCGTTAACAAATTGTAACATTATTTTCACTGAAATAACTTGAAACTATTGCTATAGTGCTTTAACACTATACAAAAGACTTCGGTGAAAGTCACATACCCATTATCTGATTATTATGAAAAGGCGAGGAAATATTTGTAATTTAAAAATATTTCATTAACTACGTCATAAATATTGGCCAGGTTTTATGGAATCATGAGATTATACCAAGGTAATTTAATTTACTAGGGAGCGGTAGTGATATATTTTAATACGTGTTTCTAAACTACCAAGCAGTACAAAACCAGTAATTCAGACTTGGCTTGCGATGCCAACGTGCTGCTCTAGGTCCGTGTTTGGTAGGTGATAATGGGTAATCCGGCTGTGTGTGGTCCTACTCATCCTGGTTGAGTTGGACGAAAATTGCGTATGATCCAAATTCTAAGACCGCCCTTATCGCCTGTCGCCCTCGCATGAGGTTTGCGGCTTTCGTCGCCTTAACTCCGGCCGACACGACGGGCTTGGAAGTGATCCGATAAGAGGCGGCGTGAAGCGGTTTCGTCGGCCCGCGAGCCGACGACATTAACTCGATTTCCTCCTCTTTCAGACACTGCCCGAGATGCCTCGCCCCATCCCTACCGCCCCCGCCCTTCCGGGAACGTCAAGTCGTCGAGGGAAGCCAGCGGAGATCTCCCTTTTCTGCGGAGGAATCCAATCTTGTCATGTTATTTCCTTCGCGTCGTCTTTATTTGCTTGGTCGAACCTGTTCCGGCAGGGCTGCGGTCTATGGATGGGCGGAAATAGGCCTTCGTCGGAGACGGTCTGGGTCACGTCCGTCCACTTTTTATACTGACGGACACTGATAGTTCCGTTTGACTACTAGACGTACGAACGAAGCAAGAGGACTGGTTCTGGTACATAGATAGAATGTTGAATGTTGCAGACGAAATATACTTCAGAAATTTTATGTCAGTCGTGAGGAATGTGCGTATTTTTATTTTGCCCGTGATGAGTTTCGCCTGGTTTGTATCTAAGTATAGCTCAGTAATAGAATCTACGCAAATTCACCACAATTAATAAATTACAGACATTCCGAAGCATGTCTTAACATGTGATGTTTTAATTGAAGTGTATGGAAAACAGGACAATGGTATGCAGCTACTAAGACGAAACTTAATCGTAATAATGTTTACGAATTCTTTCGTTATAATGGAATATAAGTTTTCAAAGAATGCTGTTCTCATTGCGGACATACACTTCAACACTATGCATATTTACAGTGCTTACACTAGTGCCGGAAACATTGCAGATTATAACGGCACAATTTAGAAGTGTAAATTAAAGGCAAAGTTTATATAGCAGAGCTTTCTGTAATTTGTATCATTAGATTGTCTAGCAATTGGCTACACTAAGAAGTGTTGCGGTAATATTATTAGCATTTTTTCTGGCCAGGCGTACACCGGTTCGTTAGTTGGCAGAGGCCTTAATTTTAATTTAAATTTAACTGTGTCTACTAATTTCCAATCAGACTGCAGGGCTATAGACACGTGCATTTTATGGCATCCTTGCTTTTTATATATTATTCACTTAAACTGATGCATTTACCAAAACCTATATTCAGTGTGTCATAAAATTTGGGTTGGAAGACTTGTTAAAATTAATAGGAGTATTAAATAATCACGTCAATTTCTTAACACACTATGTCTCATTCTGTAGCGTTGTCACCAAACTGATAGTTGTATATTTTCTAAATTCCACACAAAGTGCCGCCCGTGCTTTCTCTCTAGTGATCATGTAGCCGCAGAGTTGTCGTCGATAAACCTTGGCCGCTTCGTCGCGTCGCTGCCGTTGTTTTCGTCGCCGCCGTCTGTCCACCAACAACCATGGCTGTTGGCCACCACCTATCACTAGAGCCACGATTTTATGGCGAAAAGATTTTTGCACCATTTGGTTTCAATGCGCCATGTGCACACCTGCAGCTCTGCTACATCGTCTGTGGTTGGATGATTTTACTCTCACTGGCCTTGGCAAATTATGTACGTACAGACTCACAATAATCTTATTCTGATTGGTGCAGTCAAATGAGAAACGTGTATGAACATAGACACGCTGCCAATAACCTTGAAACAGAACTGCCGATGTGCACGTGAGTCACTGAAACAAAGTGGGGCAAAAATCTTTTCGCGACAAAATCGTGGCCCTACCTATCACATGCTTCCGTCATTATTGTGAGACACATTCGAAGGCCCCAGGTGGCAGAGCTTGTTTCCATACTCATCTTTGAACATCCTGCCCAAGGCCATCTAATGGTACCAGTTGTCACTCACTTCCCAGTCCAGTCAGCTGACGTCACAGCGGAGCTATAACCCCTCGACTAGGAAAAGTGGAGAATGGGGTATGATGGTAAAGCGTGCGGGGGATGGGGATGACAGATACCAGTTGAGCAATTAGTGCTTGGCGTTCAGAGTTTTATAATGGCGAAATATAAAAAAATCATATGCATAATTTCTACTGCTTTTACGAATTTTATTTTTTAAATTCTAAACAAAAGCAGGTATCGAAATTTGTTGCACAGTTTTGTTACAAATACTATGTTAACTAATTTTTTAAGTAGAATTTCAGTGATTTCAGCTAATTACGCAATTAAAGAAATTCTCACTGATGAACTAATTAGCTAAATTCTAATAATTGTTTTGTCTAGAAATAATTTGACTATATAGTAAAAACTATTTTTGATAAAACTGTTCAACAGTTTTTCGAAATCGGCTCTCGTTTATGAATAAAAATACAATAATCATGAAAGCAGTGTAGAAATCATAGATCGCGGTCTTAAATATTTTACTAAATATCCCGTTCGTAGCACATTGTTTACACGTTACTACTCGTTATGTGCTTGTTTCTTCGATATTTTGAGCACAATATATTCAGTTTGTTTGTGGTTTTGGTTACGTGCGCCGTTAACCACCCCACCCCACCCAAATAGCGACTTTCGTCTGCTAACATATGGAAAGCAGGGTTAAGTGAGTAGTTATCGATGGTGAAGTTTTGATCACGGTAGGTTACGTTTTGTACGATGGAAGTGGAAATGTTGTCTTGCCTACCCTAGCCTCGTGAGCTCTTACAAACGTGTTCTGAGGAAGCAAGAGTCAACCTTACTGCATGCGCGCCCCCAAGACTCAATTGCGGTTTTTGTGTTCCGATTACACATTCGGGTACAGCTAAATATTCTAAACATACAAATACAGGCGTACATTTCACAGCCTCGGCAAAAATTACTACACTGATTATTTTCAGAGCCGCGGTGGCAGAATGGTGAGACCATTCGCCTCCCTCCAAGGCGATCCGGCTTCGACTCCTGGCGGAGTCGGCCCCCGTATTTTCGCATGTGGGAATCGTGACAGACGATGCCGCTGATCGGCGGGTTTTCTCGAGGATCTCCCGTTTCCCCCGTCCCTTCATTCTGGCGCTGCTCCATACTCACATCATGTCATCCCTCACCAGCGCTGAAGACGTCGATGTTAAACGCTGACCAAAATATCTCGCTCATCTCACTTATTATTTTCCAAGGAAATAGAACGCTCTTAAAATGAAAATTTTAGGATTCCCCTGAGTTAAATGACTTGTCTTGAGTGCTCATACAGGATGTCAGGTACACCGCGGATACAAAAAGCACTATGTGAATTAGTAACCAAAACTAAGCGGAAAGTACTCTTTAGTAAAAGTCATGATTTTAATTTATGAAAAATCTGAGAAGTGGAAATGTGCGGTAAGGTTGTTCGTAGATACGGACTGCACCACGCGAATAAGTGACCACAACTTAGCAGAAAAAATATTCTTTGTTAAAATGTTGCCAAATCGTTAGTTTGAGACACGTCCAAAATACCAGCGAGCAGGGGCGTTGGTTGGGTTGTTCTCGTACTGCCGTGTCTATTTTCTCGTAAAACAAAGGGCCTGACCACTGCCGTAGAAGAACAGGTCTGGACACTCGCCTGGATATTTGACACCTTTGTTGTTTGGCTGTAGTTCACCAATTTACTGAGAATATTGTGTTTTATTGGCGCTGATGTTACGGCGGTCGGACTAAACTCCGCCCACTTCCTTTCCGCTTAGGTAAACAATTTATCAAAACGTATTTTTTTATCAATTTATGAAATACTTTCTTCGCTCACAAATTTAAGAAAAGGCTCCGGCAATCTTTATTTACTTTATAAATTCAACAATGGAAAAAAGTGGACGGAGATTTAGTCCGACCGCCCGGAAAACAGCGCCAAAAAGTACGGCATTCACGGTAACTTGACGAACTACAGCCAAACAACAAGGGGGTCAAGCAAAATACATTGTTAGATAGGCGAGTGTCCAGACCTGTTCTTCTACGACCGTGGGTCTGACCTGTTACCAACGAATATTTTCCTCTTAGTTTTGATCACAGATTCATGTGGTATAGTGACTGCAGTCCATGTCCAGAAATTATCTTACTACACTTTAGCTGTTCCACGATATCGTACTACACTTCACAGATTTTTTAACCTCTAATATAGCATTTTATACTTAGTTTTTATAATATATTCACTTAACACAGTCCCCATATGCAATTACCCAACACTATATTTACCAACTCTTCTTCACTACAAGTAGTCGAAATTGTTCAGAATTTTTGCCTCTGGTGTTCCAAATATCTGTCTCCATAATCTTCCAATAAAAATGTTCGATAATGACTAGAGATGAAAGTATATCGCGAAAATGGTTTGTGCCAACATACCCTTGAAAACACTGTGGTTTCTTGTGACATGTATGATTGGCTGTTACACGTCTGACACAACGTAGCTGTCTGCAGACCAATAACAGGTATCAAATATTACAATAGCGGGAGTCTTATTGGCTCAGTCAAATATGACAACAGCTCCACATAAAAGCGAAAGCCAGTCATCTTCTGTTAAACTGAACGTGCGTTGTAACCCAGCAAACAGTCGAATTTTCCCGCGATAAATCATCAGCTCTAATAATGACAGATAACTTTTTTGTATCATTTTCTATGAAGAGGCAGTAAAAGATACTGTTGTTATTAATGTAAAAATATACTGTACAGTGAAATGTAAAGCCTGAAAAACAAATACGTTAATTCACTCTTGTGTCGCGTTTCTGGCGAAATATTAATGGCGCTGTAATTTTGCTACTTCGAATGCGGTGCAAGAAATTATGTTGTTTAGAGTCCGTGTCAGTTAATGTAATAAATTTTTTAAATTCCATTCTGATTAAATATTTGCCAAGATTTAACTGAAAATATTTCAATAGGGACGTAGCTAATTACTTTACTTTTCATTACGTACATTGTATTCGGAAAATTAAAGCGTGACTGTGAAATAATTAAGCTAATTAAAATTGTAAGATATAAATTCTCTCTCGCCGAATAATGAACACTAAATAACTCCCAGTACCGATGTCATCCAATAATACGCACCTAATAGTAAAATGTAATGTTTCTATAAAGAAACATTGCCGGCTATTCGTAACATTCTTCAGTTATGAAGCAAAAATTTATATTATTAACAAAATACGTGAGAGAGCCTCTTAAATTAATGCGTCATCCTGACAAAATACTTACTCAAAAAGATGGCAGGGATTGCTGCCTACGATTGCTTTTTTTTTTTTTTTTTTTTTTTTTTTTTTTTTTTTTTTTTTTTTGTTATACTGGTTTTCAAATCACTTGCAAGGTAAATTTTTTTTTATGTGTTATTTATTTCTTTCACGTCCTGTTAAGGGTGGTGCCTACCCCAGAGCTCTGGCGGGGGCAAGGAACTGTATCTTGAAAGGTGACCAAGCCCCACAGAATATAATTTAACACGTATATCCCTACCCTTGTTTTCGCCGAGGCTCTGGGATAGGCAGCGCCTTAATCGCTACCAGTGTAGGCTACTTATGGTGGGTTCACAATTGAAATCATAACAGTTAGCATAGGACATAGGTCGCTCGTACAAAAACTGAAAATTACATTTCATGTGTAGACACATAGGACAGCAACCAATCACAGCAATGGATTTACTAAATGTCCGCCATTTTGGTTTAACATACAGAACACAAAAGAATAAAACAAAACTAGAATAAGACATTTTGCTGTTAAAAACTACGTACACGGTGCAGTTTATTGGGACTTTGTTTCTGTGTTTCCTGTCTTCAAACACGATTCAGGGCCACGGCGGCCGAGTGGTCAGATCATCCACCTCCCACCAAGGTGATCCGGGCTCGATTCCCGACGGGGTCGGACCCCGGATTTTCGCATATATGGGAATCGTGCCGGACTATGCCGCTGGTCGGCGGGTTTTCGCGAGGATTTCACATTTTTCCCCTCCATTTATTCCGGCGCGGCGCCGCTACATACCCACATCATACCTAAGTGCTGACAAACATCTCTCCCTTCCGAACACAATTAAACTTCAAATATGTTTAAATGGCCTTCGGTTGTATTCCATACAGGAGCGAATATTTCAGATTCATCGGAAATATGTAACCGGCTAAACATTACAGTAAAAATTGAATTGTGGAATATTTTTACAAGCCTTGGTCGTGCACAGTATCTACTGTTTTGTCTTTTGTTTATTTATTTTTAAACTGTGAACCAACCTTTGTTCTCTTGGCGGAGTTCGGGGCAGTGACATCAAATACACTGTTAACCAAATAGGCCTACCGGACAGCTTGTGCAATTATGGGAGAACACTGTTTGTGTTCCCACCTCAAGCCGAAAGATAACACCACACTACATTTTATTAATTAAAGATTTACGCTGCCAACATTACAATGCGGAGAAAAAAATTCTTTCCGCAACGAATAACCAGTTTTCTTTGCTTCAACAGAATATAAATGACAAAAACAGCAGTCCGCAAAACATATAAAAAGAGAAAAACTATGTCAACAGAAATGTACGAACGTTAATTTATTCTATAGTAACACCTCATGCCACTAGGTTAATTTTACGCACAATTATCTCTGTTATTAGCGTAGAGCTGTACGGTATAGGTATCTGTAGTAGTTGGTGACATGAGGCGGCGTGTCGCAGGTGAACGGCGATGGCGAGTGGGAGTACGAGGAGATCGTGCTGGAGCGCGGCGGCGCCGGACTGGGCTTCAGCATCGCCGGAGGCACGGACAACCCGCACATCGGCGACGACACCGCCATATACATCACGAAGCTGATCCCGGGCGGCGCGGCGGCCGCGGACGGCAGGCTGCGGGTCAACGACGTCATCCTGCAGGTGAACGAGGTGTCCGTGGTGGACGTGCCACACGCCGCCGCCGTCGACGCCCTCAAGAAGGCCGGCAACGAAGTGCGACTGGTGAGTATCCAGCCCCACCCCTACACCCGAGGCCACACTTCTTTCCCCTTTTCCAACATCGTGCTTCAAGGGGTTCAATTGGCAAAAATTCATTATTTTATATGTGTACGACATAGTTTTACAGGTGTTACTTGTGGACACGTTTTCCATTCGTTAAAATCTTTTGACTTTCATTGTCTTTCCACAATGGTATGTCGAAGTCAAAATTTATAAGTTACGGGAACACACAAATAGCAAAAACCAACCGAGATACTCGAATGAAATAATTAACATAGTAATTAGATATTATGGACTACATGCTGTAACATTAAAAAATACTGAACTATAGTCCTTTGTATTTTCAAAATAATTCTGAAAATGAAGAAATTTTTCTTCATTTACTTCAGTTAAAAAAAAAAAAAAAAAAAAGAGGGATTTTGTTGTGCATTCTTAAATTTTTGAGCATATGCCCCATCATATATAAATGCTGTGTGAATTATCTGATTCGTTTAAGTTCCTTGGTTTTCGTAATTTGTGTGTTCCCGTAACTTGCAAATTTTGACTGGCAGGCCGCTATGAGAGCTAAACAATTTTCACAAGTGAAAAATGTAGTCACAATTATTGTCTACAAAACTAACACTTTGTCATAAAATATAAAATAATGCATTACGCCCTTAAGGTGGCTGTTTGGGCTAACCTGTTTCGCGCGTTCTTGGCTAGAAGTTCGGAAGATATTCCGGACAGAGCGAAACTACGTGCACAAGGTTTCCGACTGGTTTTAGAGTAATATCTACTCTATAGAATATACCTAATAAGGGCCTGAGTGATCTTGAGACTAGTGACGTGTTATGTCGGCAGTACGTGCGGAGGCGGCGAGGGCCTGGCAACGTGCGCCTGGTTGAGATCGAGCTGCTGAAGGGCACTAAGGGCCTTGGCTTCAGCATCGCCGGCGGCATAGGCAACCAGCACATCCCGGGAGACAACGGCATCTACGTCACCAAGATCATGGACGGCGGCGCGGCGCAAATCGACGGCCGACTCATGGTCGGTGACAAGCTGGTTGCCGTCAGGAACACGCCGGTACGTGTCTTTTCTCTCTCTATCTCTCTGTATCTTCCTATATCTCCATCCCTCCCCCTATCAAGCCCACCCCCCTCTCTTTCATATCCTCATCTATCATCTATCCCCCTCTATTCATCCATCCTCCCCTATCTGTCCCTCTAACACATTCTCCTTCCCCCACTCGCCATCCATTCCACCCGTCTCTTACAGAGTTTTCCGAAATTTACTGAAATCACTGTACAGTACTGACAACCGTTCCCTTATTTACGAAATCACGTGATCTTAATGTTTGGAGCCTGTGCGTTCTCTCCCCCCCCCCCCTTTTTTCACTGGGCTGCAAAAGGGCAGGCGTTTTCAGTTAAAATAAACTGCTGACGACGTCATGTAAACAATGGCGCAAGTCTCAGCTGTACGGATTACTACTTTTTGCTAACCCGCAGAAGTAGAGAGAGCTATAAAGGCCAAGTTTGTGATGAGCCTTGTAAAATGAACTGCTACGGATTACAATGAAGCTATATATAAAATAATTGTTACACTTATTATTTGTAGATTCAGAGTATACAAGGAAAATTGATGACAAACATACACATCAATAGAAGCAATACATTGAGGACGAAGATAACAAGTGCTCAGTGCTGTTCAGTAAAGTTTGGAAAATGCTTTTTGTCCATTCCTTCCCATTTTATCCATCCTTCCTCTTCTACTGTCCCTTTCTCCATCCATCCTCCTATACTGTCCTTTTCTCCATTCATCCCTCTCTGTCCCTCCATCCCTCCCTCTGTACTATCTCTTGCTCCCTCAACTGCCCCCTCTAGTTATTCCTCTCTTAGATCAACTTATTGCTATCTATCTATCTCTACCCCACTTACTATACCTCTGTCTTTTGTGGCTGTTCTACACGAATGAAAATCCAGGCAACTAGTCCACTTGCATTGGGGAGACTGCAAAATCTGAATCATATGCATTTGTATGAGTGTACCATGTAGTGAAAATCACTACTATGGCTAGTCAGGTTCAAGCAGTAGTGATGATTTAAGGGTGACATATTTCTTCTGTGATCATTGTAATACTGTATTTTAGGGATGAGTAGCTCCTTTCGCCCTCGTATTACATAAATCAGTAACGTCAGAAATGTTTTAGTGGGAGCTTATTATTTACTAGAGGGACAATGTCCCCTTAAGGGCCTTCACCTGACGGCCCCTACCCTCTGGTTCTGCACATGATTTCACAAATGTTTACTCCCTTTCAGGTAAAATTAATTAAAAAAATAATGGATGCATCATCATTCTGAAGCAAATTGTACGTATCTCAATGGGTTCAATTTATTAATGACTTGAAAAACACACTTAATATTTTTTCACCACCTTAGCGATTGAATTTTGAAAAGTCCTAATATTACATTATATGCATTTGTTTCAGATTCCTGCTAAGATGATGGCACAGAATGCCAAAGCAGTGAATTTCCGCAATTAAAAAAAAAGTTCTCACATATTATTAAAAAAATCAATCCTTAGAGGATACTTCTGTTCAACTACTTACGTTATTATATAGTTAGACTTTATTATTTTTGGAACATTGACTGCAGATAGGAAAATAACACATTGTTTCCTAACTGCTGTTAGTGCTCCAAAAATATGAAAATCTGTGATTATATTACAATATAAGAAGGTTTACAAAATTATCAGCTCCGGTTTGTCAAGCTTTAATTTTAGATAACAAGCGAAAAAAAAAATTGTTGATGAAAATTGTGAAAATTCACTGCTTTGGCACTCCATCCCCCTGAAGTAAAAATCATAACGATAGTTCGTCGGGTTCGAGCTATATCTCAGATTCATTGTGAACACATTTTACTCATTTTCACCCCATTCAGGGGTCAAACTTTGAAAAATAACTTCTTATTGACTGCATATGCCCCGATAGAAACATACCCTCAATTTAAAACTCAAATGTCAAAATATTTTGGTATGTCTGTCTTTCTATTCCCTTTTATACATAGAGATTGGTTTGTGAATCACTTCATATTTTTAGTTCATACATGTGATACAATACAAAAAGTGTAAAGTATAACCATATTGCTACTGATATCAGTATCAGATCAGTACAAGTTAAGTAGAAGATCGAAAGAACTCGCTGATTTAAAATTATGTTCACTTGAATATAACACTTTTAGTTTGGAATTTTTCTCTTGTACCATACATCTTGTATTGTTAGTGAGCAGGAAGTATTTACTATAAATTATGTCAACATGGTGCAATGAAATAACATTAGCTGCATTCCACGGAAAGAGTGATAGACCAAACTACGGAACCAATAATTGAATGATAGAACTATTGAATGAACAAAAAAAAAATAAAGGAATGAATGAATTACTTTATTACACACTAATCCGTATAATCCTCATAATTGAAGAGAACCCAAGTAATACAGGCGACCATCGACTTTTGTACATTCTTGTTCGTATAACTCGTAGTTTCATACAGAATATATTAACATCTCTAAATCAACTTTTGTACGTTTGACTCTGACTTGGGTACATTGCTTACAAGTCACTGAAGAATTGTGATATACAAATAAATAACTGAAATAAAAAGTGTTAATTCCAATGGGAACAACAACTTAGGTACCTATACAAGAAAGTGTAACTCGCAAACAAATACGTAGACAAAAAGTATTCATTGCTTCATAAGCCTATATCAAACGAACGCACAACATATTGCTCTGTCATCACTTCACAATACTGTAAATGGCCTTAGTGGTATTAGTGCAGCCAGAAAATTACTGACATTAGGTATAGTCCAAATGACTACACCTTCACATTGTTGAAAAGATTACATTTATGGTTCTAAAAGAGCCAACCTACCAAACTGTATTTATTTTTACACGAGAAATTCAAGCATTGCTAAGCATATAGGATTTTCATCTATTGAATGGTTTATTTTATGGGATTTGTTCAGTACGTAAACAATTATTTTGAACTTATATGAATTAAAAATTAGTTTGACAGTGTGTTCTTATGATTAAATGCAGTTTTGCATTATTGTTGCAATTTTAGATTCAGTGAATATTTTGTGATATACTGTCTTGGTTCCAGTGAATATTGTATTAGTAACCCATTGCTTCTGAATATGTAGCTGTCACTACTTTTGTTGTGATGAAACATAACTGCACAGTGTACAGTTGTAAACCATTAAAAATGGCTTTACACTAGGGGCTTCACTACAGAGGATAGTTATAAGGACAAATAAATAACAAGTGAATAAGAATGGTTGTACAAGTTTATACGAAAGTTAATTGTTAGTACTACATGATAATTAATTCGGAAGAAAGCAGTGTTAACAGTTTGCATTATAATCTAAGTTGAACTAAAATGGATTATCTATAGACTTAATTATGCTGTTGTTCCCACCTTGCTCATGATGCCAAAGTGAGTCTGCAGTCGATTAGCGGGGAGCGCATGTCTAGAGACTTGAACCTGGCTCCTCTCCATGTCACAGCGAGTGGTAGGCAGCCCATCTTGTCCTTTAGGTGACAATAATGGGACAGACCCAGTTCGGCAGGCTACACTGCAGTATATCGTCGTCTAGATGGTCTCCATGGCATTGTTTTTAGGAAAGGAGTGGGTGTTATTGTTCTGACATAATGTAACACCAGCCTACTTGCATGTTTATCTTGTGTCCACGGCACATTCAGAATAGTACAAAATTTACCTACTAATAATTAAAAAATATTTACTGACTAAAAGTAAATTACAATTGTTACTACTTTTGTCTAAACTTTTTGTGACAAAATTATAGAACTTATAAATATAATAATTCTGTTAAAATAATTTTATAACCTTTAATGTCCAAATGGCATCACTGCACCACACTTTTTCACTTTCAAGAATATTTTGGGAAGTCCATTTCTTTTTGTCTTTTGACCTGAAGCCTTCTGCCCTACTTACACTTTCCTCGTCTGTCTGACTCACACCTGTTGTTTATAATTCATACTGAAAAAAAAAATTGAATTTCAAACAGTTTTATTTCTGTAATGGTAGTATTAATACTAATACATATCCTTTCCCTACATTTCACCAGAAAGACTATAGAAATTACTAACTTTACCTACACTTTTCGTTAAAGACTATAAAAATTATTTATTGTACAGCTAAATCAAAAGAAATTCCTATACAAGTTAGTTTTTAGTAGAGTATTTAGTTCTTGAATCACTACAGTGCCAGCCTGGGAAGGTGGTGGATGTATAGTGTTAAGACTACTGTATTTTTCAAGCAGTGGCATCTCCCCATGCCACCCCCTCCCAAACCACACAGTCTGCTAACTCTCTCTAATCCTCCAGACGTCTCACAAAGATTTACTGCATTTCTTTGGGATGGCTTCTGGGTCTCCACGCTCATCATGAAAAATGGAAACACTGACATCCACTCCAAAGATCTTGCGCCTCGTCTCTCTCACACCCACATCGTTTCTCCCAATTTCCGAATCAGGATTTCTCTCACCATTATAAATCGAGAAATCAAAATCTCTGCAACTGTAAAATTACCTCAACTTCTTTTCCGTGGCAGACTGCAGATTGGCTAAATATCCATTACTCACAATTTAATCAACATATTTTCTGCAGGATTGATTGGCTGAGTTTAATAAATTCAATTTTTTGGTTTGACAATGCAGTGTATGTGGCCTATACTGTACCCACCGTAGAGTAACTTGATATTTTCTGTAAGTCCTGCTTCTAGTTTGGATCTGTTTCCACACAGGAATGTTAATGTACAGAATCTGTCAAATGAGCAGTGCAAAAAAGTTACTTAGGTGCATTGTAATTTTAATTAGTGTCTCAATATTTGTGAATAAAAAAGGGGGAGTTACTCTGTCATTAACAATTCAGGTAATGGAAACAACTGTGAGGATGATAGTAATGAACATTTGATAAAGTTTAGTGACATAATTTGTTAACCTACCACAAAAGAGATAGATAAAATCGTAATCATGATTCCAGCTCCATATTTTAATGTTCTGCAATGATAGCTACTGGTGGGCTGCAGTTTCCAGCTGGCCCCAGCTCTGTTGGTCTGTGATGTTTCACCCTATGAGCAGCAAGATAAACATTATTTTATTGGAATGAAACCTTTGGGCAACTTACTTTTGAACAGACTGCAGATATGTATTCTTTAATTATTATACGTTGTTGATATTTTGTTATCGGTTGACATATTGGCTGTCTTAACCTTAGTTATGAACATTTGAGAAAGTTTAGTGACATAATTTGTTAACCTACCACAAAAGAGATAGATAAAATCGTAATCATGATTCCAGCTCCATATTTTAATGTTCTGCAATGATAGCTACTGGTGGGCTGCAGTTTCCAGCTGGCCCCAGCTCTGTTGGTCTGTGATGTTTCACCCTATGAGCAGCAAGATAAACATTATTTTAATGGAATGAAACCTTTGGGCAACTTACTTTTGAACAGACTGCAGATATGTATTCTTTAATTACTATACGTTGTTGATATTTTGTTATCGGTTGACATATTGGCTGTCTTAACCTAAGAACTAGTATGTATGTTTTTGTTTCCTTGTACTGTAGCATGTTGTTCTATTGTTCTACTCTTGACAGCAAAGATAGTTGATGTGCAACACAGCTCAATATTTTAATGTGTGCATTTGGATTTTTGAGTGTTAAGTTTTAATGTGTTGTGCAGCACGGTGACAAGAACCTGGAGAATGTTACTCACGAAGAGGCTGTGGCGACGTTGAAAGCCACCCAGGAAAGGGTGGTGCTTCTAGTAGCCAAATCGGAAACTGCCTACCTCCCTCCACCTCCGGACGTCTCCAGAACACCGCCTATACGTGAGTAATGCAACCCTCCCTGTGTTGGTTGTCAGAAAGTCATAATTAGTTCAGGGATTGTGTACCGTCGCGTTTTGTTGTCGCCACGCTCCTCTCGTTGTCTCGTATTGCTTAACCTAGGAACTGGAGCTGGACAGCGACACGCCGACACTTCCAGCCACGCCCTTCGCGAGCTGGGTAAATTTGATGATGAACTACCAGCACTTTTATTGAATGTTAAAGTTATTTTTTGCCACGACTAGCTCCGCCGGTAATTTTACAAGATCAGTTCTATGTTACCCTTGAAATGAAAGAGTTGTAGTTCGTTTCA
>PNEQ01003123.1:42121-60770 GCA_003012365.1 Medauroidea extradentata | reverse complement strand
GACTGTAACGAAAAATAAAATGTACTGAAACATCCAGAATAAAATAAAATTACTGTATAACACCAAATTACTGTTAGTATAATGTAAGCAAGTTAATATCAATGAAATAAGAAAAAGTCAGGAAAATGAACCTAAACTTATGAGAAAATAGACAAAACATTTTAATATATAAGTCGTGACGTATATAATACGGCACATCGCAAGAAACGATCCAACGGCGGATTCGCGAAAATAATTTTGCCCCGCATTGTTTCAGTGCCTTCGTTCACATATGCAGTTATGCTTTATAAAGAGTGATAGGATGTTTGAACTGTCGCACGTCTTGGGATTCTACCGGCATATCACAGACGTGCGGCGTTGCGGTAACTTTATTGTGATTCGCACAGTCAGATGAGAGACGTCACTTCACTAAGACAATCTGCCAATAACCATGAAGCAGGACTGCAGATGTGTATGTAAGTCACTGAAACAAACCGGGGCAAATTTCTTTTCGGGAAATGTTCATGGCCCTAGTTATGAGAGTGCCTTTATCATATTTAATGGTTTGCAAAAATTCTGCGACTATGTCTCAGCCAACTTGAAATCCATTCCCGGTGTTCTCTAAAAATGTTCTTTGTCACAGCAAACTTTGTTTGAATATCTGCCGCTCCAAAATAGCTTTGCCGCAAAAAAAAATTAAAGTGCAAAGCACAATTAGCAAAAATTATGTTACTATTAGAATAAACCAATGTAATTTTTTTTTAAGGTTACCTGTGGATTTTATGAGAGAGAAAAACTCTGTATTGGAAATTTTTTTTTGCAATAACGTTTTTACTTTACATTTTAAACAACAATTTTCGTTGTGGCAAAGCTATTTTGCAGTGGCAGAGAAAGTGTTTTAGTACGTATCGGAATTCCAAGCCCGTAAATAACACGGATATGAGTGTTGTTTACTTCAAGTACCGAGGCAGTCCTGCGATCGTCTGTATGCCGAACAAAACGCGCGTCTTGTGAAGGGAGGCTACCTCGTACGACCACGTGTTAAGATCAGGCCATGTGCATGCAAGGCAGGTGTACGCGTCTAAATCGATAAACCCTCAACGTCACATATCTGTTTGCCGCAAGCAGAGTCTTCGTGTCGCAGTGAATTCGTTTAAGGGCGCGGTTCACCTCAGTTTTCAACGTTTTTATTTATTTTTATATTTGTACCAGATATTTATTTTCTTATTTTAAACATAAATTGTGACTAAATCTTCATCTTAGAAATTTGTTGTATCTCTCATAGTTTTTGCGTAATGAGTCGTAAACCTGAAAATTTGTATTTTACGGTTTTATGTACGCCACTCAAACCAATTTACATAACGAACAAAAAAAATTCACAGTGTATAACAATGTTGTAGGCTATGATTTGACACATATAAAAACAAAAATAAATAAATTAGTTCTGAAATCTGCCACCGGAACCTCGCTATACCTCTTGATGCGAGGCCGTGGTCGCGAAATATGTGTTCACCCAGACGGCCACCTTAAGGGCGTTCAAGTGGGGAAAAATCATAATTTTATATTAGTATGAAATAGTGTTAGTTTTGTAGGCATTACCTAAGAGTACATTAACGTCTAACGAAAAAAAAATTAGCTCAGCCAGTTTTCCCGTAATGTCACTTCAAAGTCAAAATTTGCATATTTTCACTTCATACAAAACTTGAAAACCAGTCAATATAATGAAATGGAAAAAATCTCTTCAAAACTACACGTCACCGTCTACGGCTTGAAGCATATACAAACCCATTATAAAATATTTTTGTGTTTAAAATAAATTTCTAAAAGTACCAAAAAAATTTCAAATTTCAAATTTTTTTATTTAACATAAACATTTTTAGTAACGGGTTCTATATGCTACAAGCCATAGACAGTAACGCGTCGTTTTGACGTGATTTTTTCCATTTCATTATGTTAACTGGTTTTCAAGTTTTGTATGAAGTAAAAATATGCAAATTTTGACTTTGAAGTGACGTTACGGGAAAACTAGCTGAGCTATTTTTTTTTCGTTAGAAGTATGTGTACTCTCAAGTAATGTGTACAAAACTAACACTATTTCATACAAATATAAAATTATGTTTTTTCCCCACTTGAACGCCCTTAACGACTCGTACGTCTCTTCCACGTGGTCGTCCTTAGAAACGCCGCATGACCTTGACAAGAAGCTGCCACCCGGAGTCGACCTTGCGAATAGCAGTACTGTGATAAACTGCGGACCTAATGTATAGCAACAAGGACGGCGAAAAAATATCGATTTATCGAAATGTCTATTCTTAAACAATGTGCCAACAGTTCAGACCAGTATTTTTCAATGTGAATTAGAAATTTTTAGGTTAGAATTTTTTATTTTAAAAGTTTAATTTATTGTTAATTATTTTAGTGAGTTCTGTTGCGATATTTTTTTTTTGCGTGTTATGATTATTAAGATTCCTACAATTTTTAAACTGTAAACCTAGTGATTTAGGTTCTAAAACATTGACAGTTGATATTTTTTCAGCGTGTATTACTATATGTACATGAGTTGATTTTTTTCCCCCGATACCAACACCTCTGTGGCGGCAGGACTTAGTGTGTGGTGGGCGACGACAGCTGACGTCGATGACCACAACTCTCTCACCACAATGATGCCGCTGATCATGTTCATGTCCACACCTGGGAAGTGATTGTGTTTCACATGTGGTTACCGGTTGCCGCAATAACCGTCACCGCCCGTTTCAAACTTACGTGTTCAGATGCGCACTTAATGCTAAGAGTGCGTGGCGCAGCGACAAAAGCATCAGTTTAGAATTGTAGGTCTCTCGAAGCCAATATGCAAAAATTAGAAAACAGAAATCCTAGGCAATAATAACTTTTCTGAGAAGAAATTTTCTCGATTAATGTATCTCTGAATAACAATCTCTGACCCTCAAAATCTTGTACATTTAATTGCTGCGCAAGATTCTCGATAAATGTTTGCTCATAAAGTTGGCAAATATGATTGCTGTTTTGCAGTTTTTCTATATTGACTTTCAAAAAGTGTAGATTTCAATTGAAGAATTCAGCACTTATTTACCTACCGCGCCCTCTTAAGGGCGCGGTACACCTCAGTTTTCAACGTCTTTTTATATTGGTACCAGATATTTTTTTCTTATTTTATTAATAAATTGTGATAAAATCATCCTCTTAGGAAATTTTTGTATCTCTCATAATTTTTGCGTAATGAGTCATAAACGTAAAAAATTTGGACTTTACTGTTTTAAGTACGTCACTAAAACCAACTGACATACCAAACTGAAAAATTTCACACTACATAACAATGTTGTAGGCTATGATTTGACATATGTAAAAACAAAAAAATTTTTTTTTTTTTTGTATTTGATATTTTTATATTTTTCATTTCAAAATTCAGCATTTTTTATTAAATACAGAAATATTTTCTTTTATATATTTTTTGTTTTCATGTATGTCAAACCATAGCCTACAACATTGTTATACACTGTGAATTTTGTCGGTTTTAGTGGCGTGCTTAAAACCGTAAAGTGCAAATTTTGACGTTTACGACTCAATACACAAAAATTATGAGAGATACAAAAGTTTCCAAAGAGGAAGATATCATAATTTGTGACTAAAACAAGAAAAAAATAACTGGCACAAATATAAAAATAAATAAAGGCGTTGAAAACAGGACAACCGGGCCATTAAGAGTGCATGGTAGATAAATAAACGCTGAAAACATAAATTGATTTCTACGCTTTTTTCGAAGCCAATATGGATAAAATACTCAATGACAATCCTAGATAATGGTGTTTGCCAACTTTTTGAGTAAATATTTATCCAGAACTACTTATTCGTTAACGTGATTTCTTGTGCCGCAGTTAAATGTACGAGGTTTCGACGTCAGAGATTGTGCCTCAGAGGTTCGTAACACTGGAAACAATTTTGTTAAAACGTTGGCCAAAACTATTGTTTAGGATTGCTATTGTTTAATTTTCGCAAATTGGCTTCAAGAAACCTACAGTTATAGATGAATGCTTTCAGCGTTGAATTATGTACCACGCTCTCTTAAGGCGGCCGCCTACTGGCCGTGTGATACCGCCATCGCCTCTACCGCAAGACACAAACGGCGTGCAGTGGTATCGTAGATCACTCGCCTGACTGACACTTTCAGTGATAACACCACCTTTTTATTTGTGGTAAGGTTTAAGTAAAGTCCATTGCGTGATTCCACAGTAGTTTCACACGAATCCCGCGGATAGTTTTTTTTCAGATACAGCGGTTGAATAAGCTGGTTTTGGCCATTTTAAGGGGCTACGGAATTATTTTGCTAATTGACGTGTTGCTTTGAAACTACCTTTCCATCGTCGTTTGAAGTGTATTTTCTTTTCGTAAATTGACACAATGGGCATATGTGAAATAGGTTCGTACAAAAAAATGTATTTATTTATGAACGCTCTTAGCGTGTGGTAGGCTGCGTCCTTAAGTTTGTTCGATTAGCGTGGTTAAGGGCGCAGCTATCGCAATTTTCATCACCATTTTTTTTATTTGTACCAGATTTTATTTTTCTTATTTTATACACAAAATGTGACTAAATTTGGCTCTTATGAAATTTGTTTATCTCTCATAGTTTTTGCATAATGGCTTGTTAAAGTCGTATTTTGCACTATAAAACCAACTAACTGATACACCAAACTCAAAGAAATCACAGTGGATAAAGACATTGCAGGCTACAATGTCATGCTCATAAAAATAAATAATAAAAATTATTTGTATTTTTAAAAAATGCTGAAACTGAAAAATTTAAAAAATTTTGCTGGATGGTCCTTCGATTTGACGCAGGCATGGTAGAGATACGATTTTGTGTTAACTTATTTTACAAAGTAGTGTAGAATCCTGCGCTTTGCAAGATTGGAAGACTGCTGGTGATCTGTTCGCAGACAAATCACAATCGTTCAGTAGTGGCTCACCAGAATTAGCACTGACCAAGTCAAATGGGGAATCGCCAATAACGAAAGAACGTCAGATATAAACACGTTACATTGGAACCTAGTAAAATATTCTTTTTTTCCCCTGCGATAAACCAGTGTCTCTATAGGTACAGGCTATTAACCTCAGGAATAGAAGTTCTTTGAAAAAAAAAATATATATATTGTTACGTTTTTCCTTTCAGCCAGTTTGTATCTTTCACCGATTTGCATATTTAAACATTGCAGTGCGAGTAAAATGAATGCAGTGCATGTATTTCTTTTTCAAAAGTTTGTCTGTGATCATAGTAAAATGTATGGAGGTCGTTATAAACGTTGGCAAACAACCTTACACAAGACAGGAACTTCGAGACGACTCGATCATGGTTTTTGTTAAATCTCTGTTTTAGCCGCCATATTGAATTTCATATTTAGCTTTTTATGAAATTTTGAGAAGAAAAGTGTTAACTATGCGATTATACCGCTACTTATGTTGACTTTGTGCTACAGTACAAAACACGGCGATTGAGCTGGTTATGTGTAATTCGGTAGGAATCAGTCTGGAAAATTATGAATATAAAAATGATTGCTGTATCAATATACGTTAACAGCTAAATTGCAATGTCTGTACTGTGGCGAAAGGTAAAGACAGGGTGTCCCATAAGTAGAGGCAAGATTATTTCGTGTATTTATTCTAGGTCAGGTTGAATGCCAATAATGTATACTTCTGTGAATAGACGACACGTGTTTTAACACATCTTTTGACGACTGCAAGCCAGTGATAAATAAAGAAACAAGTCGTGGTGGTAACACGTGTTACGGTTAGAAGCCAATGGATATTTGACTTTGGCCAGTGTGTGTATAGGTCTGAGAAGTCTAGGCTGTTGCCAGATTAATACGCGAAATACTCGTGCCTCTACCCATAATTCAGGAAATACAGAGGAAACTATTTTTGTTTGTTTGTTGGAGACTGAACAATAAAATATGGGTTTGAGCAAAGGGGAACGTATCTAGAGCATCTTGTTCAGGGAAGACATTTGAGAGACGGGGCTGCAAAATTTGAACAGACAAAATGGCGGACATTTGGAACACATGTACTCTTGTGCTTTCCCCGTGTTTCCTGTAGAAATTGCGGTATAGCCGCAGATGTAACATTTTTCTTATCAGAACTACTATAAAAAAATCAGTATGGTGTCTGAAACCAAGCCTAAGCAACCATCGCAGCATAAACCTATAGTGATTTCGGGAAAACACGGGAAAACGAAATCAGAATGGCAGGAGCTGGGAATCGAACTCGGGTCTTACCGTACACGAGTTCAATGTTTCACCGTTGCGCTGCCTCCTTGCTGCTTCTTGTATTAAAATAATAGACGTAATATTTACGAATGACGTAGGCCTAACAAATTACAAAATAATTATTTTCGCGTATTTCTGATAGCGAATAACATATTTTGAGTTGTCTAGCCATCTTACGTAGTTATTGCATCTTATTTCAAACGATAACATACGACTAGATCGACAGAAACTTTATTTAGATTTTTAGAGAAATTTTAAATTGTTAAGAAAATTAGGAAATCGTAAAACAGCCCCTGACAGACACTATCTTGAAAGTTAAGTTTTTTGGGGAAATCCCCGAGACATTTGAAACAAAGACGTGAGTCAGACATTGAGACGGATTATTCTCAGTATCGTCCTGGAGGTTATCATGAAAACGCGGGAAGAAGCGTTGAAGTTGAAAGAAGAAATGGAATTCACATTGTGAAGAAAGAAATCTGCTTAAAAATCGAATGTTGCCTGAGCCGACAACTCGTAATTTTAACCAGAAACTGGAAGGATGCAGCAAAGAATGTTGGAGATCTTGCATGAAATCGCTGGTAAAACGGCTCTCAAAATCTTATATAAAAAACTGAATACATGGAACACAAACACCAAAGAGAGAAATACAAGGATGTTAAATATGGGAAGGTCAAAAGGACAGATAAATTCAAATACAGTATGTCCGTAAAGTCATGGTGCACTTTTGACAGGTCAAAAGAAATCGACGAAACAAGATAAAAATGTGAAATCTTCACCAAATGAAAGGATAACTCACCAAGTGTCGTACCTATTCAGTGTGTTCGATATGGCTTCCATTTGTTGCCCTGCACACATCTAAACGATATTCAAGTTCCTCCCACACCCTGTTAAGGAAGACTATGTACCGTGACTTTACGGACATACCGTACTTAGGAATGTAGATGACCAATGGATTGGATAATGAGACAGTCAAAGGAAGACCCAGAAAATTAAACATTGGCTTTAACTAACACAAAACAGGTATAACAAACGAGCGATTTCCTACAAGACCCTAATCAGGCATTATAATTTAGTTATAAAACCAGAAGAACTTAAAAAGTAGTAAAGAAAGATTCTCAGGAAAATTCTTGGCCCTCAGGAGACTACTGTTGCGACCTGGAAGAATACGGAAATGACGGGAGACATTTTATGGACACCTTCAGAGAATGGATGATAATCGACTGCGAAAAACTATCTTCTCTTAAACCACGTCATGAAAGTCTACTTCTTCAGATGCACAAGAAACCAGCATTACACAAAAATTATCCAAGAAAACAGAGAGGAAATCGATGTCAAACAGCATAAAAACATTTGAAGAGAAACCACCACTAAAAAGGAAGATCATAAAGACATTTCCGAGGTAGAAAGAAAAGAAGTGGATGAATGAAGAGGTTCTGAGAAGAGAGGTAAAGGAAGACCAAGAAGGCCACAGTTCCACACGGTGGTTGGCCAAATTTGGAGAAAAAAAAGTGCAATATCGAAAAGTGTAGAAAATATTCGGGAAAATCTATTTTAGCAAGTACAATGTTTCTTGGGATTCACCTTGCCAAACATTATTGTCGACACAAAAGTACTGATGTGGTGCTAAATAGATATTGTCGTCACTACAAACTAATTTGTTGGTGTTCACTGCAGAATGATTTGTAAAGGCAGAAATAACATCTCTGCGATTGTCGACCTATTAACGCTCCCTTAAGGGTGTTCAAGTGCGATAAAATCATAATTTTATATTTCTATGAATTAATGTTAGTTTTATAGGCGATACTTGTGAGTACAGTTTCCTCTCACGAAACAATTTTAACTCTCATAGTTTTCTCATAACGGTACGTCAAAATTAAAATTGGCATGTTCTGCTGCCATGCAAATATTGAAAACCAGTTGGCTTACGTAAGTGAAATAACATATGACGGGCTACGTAATAAAACATTTTTTAAAAATCCCGTTAACTATTTTTTGTATTAAAAAAAAAATTGCTGATTTTTCAACTTTTTCCTGTACATTCTCGATTTTTTTTTTTTAAATTCTAAATGTGGCGTTATGGTCTTTTAAATCCTTTATTGCATAGTTCATGCGATGTAATATCACAGTGAATTATTTTGTTTATGTGTGTCAGTTGGTTTTCACTATTTGCATGTCAGCGGAACAAGCAAATTTTGACTTTGTCGCACCGTTATGAGAAAACTATGGGAGCCAAAATTGTTTCATAAGAGTAAAATGTACTCACAAGAAAGTATCGTCTAAAAAACTAACTACTTATAATTCATAAAAATATAAAATTATGATTTAATCGCACTTGAACACCCTTAACACATTGCACACGACGCCTGTTAAATCTACTGCACGAGTACTTTTTGTTTTTTCGTTAGAAATGAACGTACAGTGAAAAACGTGAGTCTACGCCACGCGGCCTATAGAAACTGTAATACAGCGTGACTTACCACGAAGAATTCAATAGTATACACGAATGTCATTAATAGGGACACCTGATTTTCGCGAAAATATTTGCACCACTTTGTTTCAGTGCCTCGTGTGCACATAGGCAGCTCTGCTTCGTAGTTATTGGCGGCGTGTCTTTGCGTAGAGGCGTCACATTTGCCAAGGCTACTGCGTCTACACAACACACGTCTGTGATTTGCGGGTAGAGTCCCAAGACAGTTTTTGCATCCAATCATTTAAGGCGAAGAAGAGCTGCCGGTATGCACGTAAGGCATTGAAGCAAAGTGTAAATTTTTTTTTCGCGAAAGTCCCGTTAAAGTCGTCGTTAAAGTGGTTAGTGCGCGTGTATATGGGTCCACGCCCTCCGATATCAATCGCCTAATAAACAATTGTCTATACACAAGGTGAGTTTAGTGCGGACACGTGTAATAAAGACATCCTGGCTAAAGTAAAGTTCAGCAGCCAGTTAAAGCCATGATGGCTGTTTTCTTGGAAGACTCCACGGAACCTTGCATGACCGCAGGCTGGATGATTTAGTGGAAGGTTTAGCAGAGTTATGGCCGACTTAATGGAAGGTTTGGTAATCAGTCTTGAGCATTATTCTGTGAAGGGTTTGTTGCAAGGTGGACATTTTAACCAATCAGATTGGTGGAAATGCACTTGTAGTAAAGACGTTCGTTTACTTTTTTTTTGTGTATATATATATATGAGGAGTCCTCGACTGACGCATGGACGACGTGTCAGCGTGTCACGTGTATTCTTTCTCACGCGAAACCGCTTAACTTATTCATATTATATGTTTCTCTACGAAAAGAACTCCCACTTGAAACTATGCTTCTATGTTTTCAAAAATTTTGCAAGCTTGTTAGAAACATGATTTTCGGGCCTCTCAAAATGACTACAAACGGGTTTTTTTTATTTTACTACTACTACTGTAACTCCGAAAATATTACATGAATTCGTAACGTGCGAAGCGAGAGACATGTGTTGGTGTTACTACTTCATACTATTCAAAAATACAATGTGGTCACCGCTTGAAGTCTCGTAGGAAAAAGACTAAAAGGAAAACCTTGCACGCCAGTTCGGCGCGCTGCGAGTAGAGGCGATATGCTTCTCGTCAAGCACTAGCTCTTATCGCTACGCTGTTCCCATGCGTCAACGGTGGAAATTCTACTCCCCTTAAGAAAAGCAGTGAATAACGTTAATAGAACCAATGCGAAAATGAGAAACATGTAGTGTGTTTAAATAAATAATTATTTTCGTAATCTAAAACTAAGTATTCTCTTCCCCGTGTAATTCCCTTACGATAGTTTGTAGTTAAAAAAAAAACAATAGATTATCAGAAATGTTCGGGTATTTACTTGTGGTGCAACAGGTATTACGTGACAGGATATTCCAGAGAAATATCCATAATTCACTGCATTGAGGCCACGGGCTTCTTTAAAGTAAGCAGATATCGCAAAACCGTCAGGTAGGTATGTTGGTAATTTTTTTGCTAGTTTTTTTTAAGAATAAACAATCATGTAATTTTTTGCTCATTGTTGTCTAAACGAAACAATTAGCCAGCGTACACAGTAAAAAAACACACCTATATGACGGTTTTACGATGTGCTCGTCCGTTTTAGTACTTTGAAAATTTTATCAGCTAAACTCATGAAAGCTTCCAGCAGAGATTATAAAGAATATTATGTGGTATAGGTTATTCGGGGTTAAGTGAGCACTAAGAATTTAACCTTTGAAAAATATCACTAGCCGTTACTGTATATATTGTAGCATTAACTGTAGTTGCCTTACTGCTTGTATGGTTGGCAGCAAAGTTACACAATGTAGTTCCGAGTGTTTTTAAATTTAAGTACAACAATACTGAAACAAATTCAACCGAAATCGACATACTTATGTTTTTATAAAATTAATGAAATTTTCTATCAAACTTCATTGGTTCATATTGACTGTAAAATTTATCTAGCACGCGCAAACATCAAGTGACGTGTCCAGAGAGACAAAATATTTCCCGTCGTTACTCATTACGCGCGGAAAGATCCGAGTTGGCTGGAAATAGAACTTGAGCAGGGCTTTTTTAGTGCTCACTTTATCCCGAATCGCCTATATCGTGGCGTACGGCGTTCAGCATGCAACCCAGGGGTGTGTAGCCAGGATTTTTTATCTGACTGGGTTGGGGGGGGGGATATTTTTGTTGCAATGTACTAAGAACATACACACAGAATAATAATTGATTTTGTTTTCTTGGTATTATTGAAGTTATATTTCAGAACCTCAGTATTGTAGTGGGAAGTATGGCGGTTTCCTCAGAATCTCGGGGCGGTCTGGAGGAGGGGAGGGTACATATATAAACACACACAGCTTGAATGTCATGATAGTTAATAGTTCTGTCCTTTCTATTACCGTTAACATTTGAGGGGTGAGATTCATCGTGGTGTAAATCACAATTATTCAGTAATGTCGTTTTATTCATATTATGCACATTTTCCAAAAGAATCTTCTGTAAGAAATATTTCACTCTTAACTGAATTTCTGCATTCCATTTGCGTATTGCAAGAATGTACTGCATTTTGCATGTAATTACAAAATGGTTTAAGAGTAAACTGTTTGTACTGACTTACACCACACATTTATCCCAGTTACGTGGGAGGGCCTAGCTTAGTGCTGTGTGGCATGTTGAAGTGACAAGGGGTGGTGGTTGTGAATGTTGCAGGGAGGTGAGGACGGTGGTGCTGAACAAGGGCAGCACTGGGCTGGGCTTCAACATTGTCGGCGGAGAGGATGGCGAGGGCATCTTCGTGTCTTTCATCCTGGCGGGAGGCCCCGCTGACCTGAGCGGCGAGCTGCGGCGCGGCGACCAGATACTCAGTGTCAACGGCGTCAACCTGCGCAATGCCACCCACGAGGAAGCCGCTCAGGCGCTCAAGGTTTGTCCAATATACGCACTGAGCCTGCTGGGCCAGCTATCTGTCGCCATATTGCATTATTTTATTTTATCAGAAGAAAAGTATAGTGTGAATTATGTTTATCTTGCACTATAGTATAGGCTGTTCAGTATAAACTTAGCGCTCAAAGCAGAACTTGCAATTAATTAAAAATATGTTTTATTGCGCCAATTGATGTTAACTATTGGGAGTTTTGAAACGTTAGTACTGGTTTTAGTTACATTGAAGTTTTCATATTAAAAATAGTAAAGATGGCTGCAAAACGGTTGAACGAAAACTTTACGTAGTGCTCACTTTATCGTGAACGGCCTATACAAGCATAGCGTTTGAAGTTTTAACTTCTATTTTTTTATATTCTTAAGAGTGTGTGGTAGATAAATATACGCCGAAAACATCAGTTGATTTCTACTCTTTTTTTCGAAGCCAATATGGATAAAATACTCATTGACAATCCTAAATAATAATATTTGCCAACTTTATAAGTAAATATTTATCCAGAATTACTCATTCGTTACGCGTGATCTCTTGCGCTGCATTTAAATGCACTAGGTTCCGGCGTCAAGAGATTATGTCTCAGAAGTTCGTAACACTGGAAACAATTTTGTTTAAAACCTTGGCTAAAACTATTGTCTAGGATTGCTATTGTTTAATTTTCGTAAATTGGCTTCAAGAAACCTACAGTTATAGATTAATGCTTTTAGCGTTGAATTATGTACCACGCCTTCTTAAGTTGCTCAACTGATTGTGGCCTAAATATTCCTTAGAGGTCCAACTACGATGCTTGTATTTTAGCCTAACGTAAATAGAAAACGCAGACTTTTAACTTCTCTTTCCAGAATTAAAAAGAAATCCACAATGGCGATTGATACCGTACCTTAAATCGGTTTTCACAATACAGCGGCGCGATACGTTCGACTCTTGCCGCCAGCGACGCATTCCTGCCATGTGTTCATCACAGACGCTATCAAGTATTGCAGCGCACAGTCGGGCCAAATCGCCAAAACGTGTATTTCAATAGCATAAAATTGATTTTCTAGCTTTGTTCTAGCCTGACAAATAGTTGCACGAGTGTTAAAATACCTTTCTTCTTCGTATCCGAGGCCAGCGATGAGCGTCACATCCAATGTTAGCCGCCCGTCGCTAGCGTCAAGGCTCTGATTGGCTGACGCTCCCGCTGAGCGACACGTCGCTCTATTGTGAAAACCGCTTAAGGTCGCCGCCTGTCACGCGCTTCTAATGCGTTGTAATGTACTGGAATATACTTTTTTTTTTTTTACAAAAATATTTCACGTGCACCCATTATGTACGAAGAAACACTTCGGAGAAGAACGGAATGTCATTGTTAGGACACCATGCTCATTGAAACTACTGTTCCGAAGCCCTCGACTGGCATTTCCAGACTACCGTACGTAAAAAACTGGATGAATGCGGAGCTCAAACGTCCAATGAACATTGCTACAGACTTTCCATCAACAAAACTATATTGTCACCACAAGTTCTATAGTAAAAATGGATCGGCGGGAATCTTACACGCTAGTTTAGCGCTTGGCTCTTTGTGGCGATGCAGCATTTGATACGTGCTTCAAGGTCGACCTTATGTCTCCATCACTTCTGAGCCTCAAATACACAATACCGCGGCATCCTTAATGATTGTCTTTTTACAAACACCTAACAAACTGTAACAGGTTCATTATTAAGTGAAGCAACACCAAGCAAGTGCCATTTGAGAAAACAATACCCAGGTGACCAAAACATGCCGAGTGAGTAGGGAAAAATCTGTCCCCCCTGCATGAAGGGGCGAGGTTCTTTAGTTAAGGAGGCTGCAGTTTCGCAATTTTGGATTTATGTATTTTTTATCATAATTCTTGTTTAAGCATCATTTATGACATTTAACTATTTTACAGCATAAAATATGTGCTTATAGAATTTATATTATCACAGACAATTGTATTTTAATTGTTTTGCAATTGTATGCTAATTCTGTTTCGGCGTCTGAAACCATCCAAAATAATTAATATTCTACTCTGGACGTTTCTTCAGGATAGACTAATACAGGCATCTCAGCAGTACTTTCTTCATATTAACCATGGTGTTGCTGTGTGCTTTAACATAGCCAGAATGTTAATGAAAAACTTGAATACATTTTATTTCTAATCTAAAATTTAATAAATTTTAACTTAAATGTCTCCCCCCTTAAATATTTGTAATAATTGTAACTACATTAATAATGTCTTTATTGGAATATGGCTAAACTAGGGCATTGTGCCTTCTTTTACACTTTACCACAATATTAATATTTCAGTCACATCTTTGAATTATTTCACACATTCCATATTGTGAAAGTTGTATACTAAATACTATTATGAGACTGGCAGTTAATTAAACTGGTTGCTTTTGGTTAAGTTTATCTGTTGAAAATGCTGAATCTAAAACTAAGTCTTAACAGCAGTGCTAGAACACTCCAAAATAGTAAAATTGGAATAAGTTGCAAATATTGAAATAAAATCATCCAAAATAAAAAGCCATTTTTATCAAACCTACACAAAATGTCTGTTTTTAAAAAGAAGGAATGTAGAAGAAAATAACTCTATGCAATAGACAGATACTTTATTATACGTCCACTAAACGTATAATGTCATTGTCTGCCTCCACATTATTAGCTGTAAATTTCATTGATGAATAATTTTGTTTTTGAAATGGCATATTTGGTAGAGTGGCAATCGTTTTTGGCTGCATGCCCGGGCTGTAAATAATACCTGGGGCTCGACATGGGAGTGCCAATTGTTTCTGTTTCTCTTACATGTGAATTGGGCAGTGTTGTAATGGCTCATCTACAGCTAATTTTGCCATGCAGCATTCAGTGCACCCCATGGCTGGAGATATTTTTCGCAATTAAGGTTCAAGATGTGCTGGAATTGTAAGAATGATCCAGGTACACACACTGGACACATAGCCTCTACGCAAAGCACTAAGCCAGTGTGCAGTCTTTCTGCTATAGTATTGTATCCAACAGGCTTTCAACCTTGGATGTTGTTAACAGGGCGACGAAAGGGACGTGTCCTTAATAACGTGCATTTTTATTGCTTTTGTTCTTGTTCCTTTCAAAATCTGATTTATATGTGATATTTCTGCTTAATGGGTTATGTATCAACAACTATTCAATTAATTTTCATCAAATTGTAAAGTAATTTAACACTCTGCAAAAAGTTGATTTTTGGAGAAAAATCTTCTCCCTCCCCTGGACCCCTTACAAAAATTCATAGCTAACAATCTCAATTTTCAATGGTAATCCAATATTTTTATGATGTAATTATAAACAGGATTTCTGTGTGCCCCCTTGGAGCTTTAAATGCCTTGTAAAATCATTTTCTTATTAAAATGGTGTTAAAAGTGCTCATTTTGACTGTTTTCATGCTCACAAAGTAAGTATTCAAAGCACTACTATTCCTAGACAAAAGCATTCTTATACTGAAAAATGTTGATGTTGATAAATTATAACTATCCAGACACTAAAATAATGTGAACAAATAACACACTGTAAAAAATAAGACTGTACAATGATTCCATTTATTTGGAACTTTTCTGTTAATAATGTTCCCACTCGCATTTGTGGCATTCACACAGATCTGCTATTGTCCTTTAGTTGTACAAGTCGATGCTGATGTACTTTACAGCAGTTTTTAAAATCTATTTCCATTAAGTCTTAAATTTTCATAAACATATAAACTTGGGAAACAGCCATATTCTTAGTTCTTAACAAATACAGCATCGGTGATTGTGATTTACATTTACTTTATAACTTGTAAAAGTGTTTATAGTTGTATATGCTTCATTTTAGTGATATGTTTAACATATGCAGTGGAACATTGCATATTTTGCTGATAAATAAAACCTGCTCCCCTGAAGTGATCACCACATTGAGTATTACAAAGATCACCTGACCTCCACAAGTTCATTACAGTTAGTTACGTAACGTTTTATAAATATAAATACTGTAACACAGCTTGTGTCAAGTATCCATGCATTATATACATTTACAAGTTCTGAATCAAAAATTTTATTTCTTCATGGCCTGGTAATTTCTCTTAAGAGAAAACTGTCTGCAACAAAAATTGCAGAGACCCTTGTTATCGCAGGGGGTCGAGATGGTTTAAACATCAACACTACGTAGCTGCCAGGAAAACTTTCTCAGAAAAGCAGGCTGACTTACAACTGTCTCTCGTTTCTTATTTCTCCATAATCATAAGTGAAGAAATAAAAAGTAGGCAAGTCCAATTTCAACCAGGTAGCAAAACCTTACTGTCCTCTCCTGGCACGATCAATATTATGCATATTTTGTTGGCCCAATCTTAATTTGGCAGCTTTTTAGTCTCAGCAGTATGTGAATAAGTTATGTCAAAGGTTATTATGATAGCGTCATCAGCAGTCTGCCACCCTGACTTGTGACAATGTTTGCAACAATTCTTAAAAAACTTAACTGAATCCCAAAACTCGTGTCACGACGCTGAAACTGAAGACATTCGGCCATACCATTCTGACCCGTCATTCTTAAGCCTTACAAATATTTGTTCTGCGTGTCTTGATGCTCGGCAGAAATACCCCGGTCCGTCGTCATTCGCGTCTCAACAACGTCCATCCTAAATGCGTCCTGATGCCTGAATTGATGAACAACCTGGTCCACAGTTCTTCACTTCCCAACTATTTCTTCCTTCCGTTAAAAACTTCCTCTTGCTCCTGTTTGGTGCCAAAATCTCCACCGCTTCCCCAATAGGCTTTGTCTCGGTTGGGCCAATCATAAGGCAGCTTCCGAAAGACCGCCTCGTCTTCGAGGGCAGTAATTTCCCGCCTTTGCCATATTTATTACAAGGTTAATTCAGTTTTATTCTGTTACACATGACAAATACATATCCTATATGTTTTTCCTTAGTCCCGAAATACCTTATACTGTATTTTAATTATTATTTCTATTTAACATTAGTTTCTCTTACAGTGCAGAGAATGGGAGATTTTTTAAGACTTAGTTGCATTATTTTTTGGTATGCCATTAGCACTGTCTGCTATGTCACAGGGTGCGGGCCAGACAGTAACCATCGTGTGCCAGTACCGACCGGAAGAGTACAACAGGTTTGAGGCAAAGATACATGACCTCAAGCAGCATATGTCTCAGCAGATTATGTCCGGCACTCTCATGCGCACCTCACAGAAGAGATCTCTCTATGTCAGGTAAGAACAACCACATCTGAAGGTTTGAATACAAATAATTGAAACTGGAAAGATTACCTATTAAATGAGAGAAAATATCATAGTAACACACAATAACAATGTATGCCAATATTTTTGTTTTATACAGCCTTGTTGGGTTCTAACATAAACAGTTATGATTTCAAGGTTCTTTATTTTTCTTCACCAAACTAAAGTTAATTCTACTACAGGTTAGAAAGAAAATGTGTTTTTTGTGGGAGAGTTTGGCATGGAAAATTTCTGCTGCTAGTTTTGCAGCTATCGCAAAGGGACCAGAAAAATATGAAACTGTAGTAAAATTAAGTTTAAATAGGCTTGGAAATGACAGAAGTCATTTAACTTAATTTTTTTGTGGAAATAAACCAATTTCAGGTTTTAAATTATCAACTTTAGGTAACTTTCAATTCGGGAAAGCTCTTGGATTGGTTAGTTTGCACCCATTACCGATACCAGCGCTCAAGCGGCAGAAATTGTCCCAGTGACAAACTTTTAACATTGATCTTTCTAACCTGTAGTTCAATTGACCTTAACCAAACATAGCCGACATTTGAACCTTGAACAGTTTTGCAAACTTCAGCGTAGACATAGCCTTGTGGGGATGCTCAGGGAGGCACTATGAACATCAGGTGCTTTAAAATGCCTCTCCCCAAGAAAATATAAACCATAAGGTCACATTGATTCTATGTCGTATGTAGCTTCATTCTTTACAGTTTAAGATATATTAACGTTTGTACTATTTCATGTTAAGCAAAGTATAAGTCACAGTATTATTACATAAATGAGAAGTACAATTCAATGTGGTTTTACACAAACATCAATATGAGGCTATGATTTCTAATGGTCGTCCTAGTTGAGCAAAATCATAAACTTCACTGATGGGATTATTCTCATTGCTATAAACATTTTCCTAACTTCATTTATTAATTTAAATATTTATTGGCGTTAGAGAGACATAATTCAGACTCGATTCTGCCATGTAACAAGTGTGACTATTCATTTATTTACTAAGGTTTGCAGACATATAATATCTGCAATTAACTGCCTTCTACTGTATTTTATAACACAGCAGTAATACTGACTCTATACTGTCACCGAGGCAGACACTGTATTTGACTGGCAACTACAAAAGCTGCATATTGTGACAGGGCACTGTTTGACTACGACCCGAACAAAGATGATGGCCTTCCCAGTCGAGGGCTGCCATTTCGATATGGGGATGTGCTGCATGTCACAAATGCCAGCGACGATGAATGGTGGCAGGCGCGAAGGGTCTTACCATCTGGTGAAGAAGAGGGCATGGGCATTGTGCCGTCGAAGCGAAGGTGGGAACGCAAGCAGCGTGCTAGAGACAGGACCGTTAAGTTTCAAGGTCACGTCTCTGGAGGAGTTATGCTGGACAAGGTATGTTAGCCCTTTCCCACTGTAACATTTTTGGAAGCTGTAATAATTTTTATTGTGCCGCGCAATGAAATCTTCTTTATAAAATTATAAATTGTGATTGAATAAACAATGCTGAAATAAGAGAATATTCATGAGCATGGAGGTATTAGTCTATGGAGTAGAAGCCTTTGAGCAAATTTGAAGCCGGCCAACAGACGACGTTTAAAGACAAGGATAGAGCTAGTGGTGGCAAAAACATGTAAATATAGCATTGAGCTGAATGAAAATGTTTTAGTTTTTTGTTAACTACACATTATGGTGAAAGTTTGTGCAGTTCTTGGCCTTACAAACATA
>PNEQ01003123.1:28116-42021 GCA_003012365.1 Medauroidea extradentata | reverse complement strand
TAGCGAGAACTAATTAGGTTTTTTTTATATTTCTGAAGCAATTGTAAACTGTTGTGTACGTTTCAAATAGAAAATTTGCGTGAATTTTTGTAAAAAATTACATAATTACATTGCTTTCTGCTATTGTTTTGCCACCCAAAATATGGCGACTCGTGAAAAATAACGTCCTGCGCATGCGCAGTTCGAAAATGTTCGAAAATGATCGGCTTCACATGATAACTATTGAAATGTACGGCAGCTGCCACTCCATAGACTAATACCTCCATGTTTGAGAGATAAATCAGCTAGGTACTTGCTGTAATAGTGAAGTGAAACTACAAAAACTTTTAGGTCTTATATTTGTGTTTCAAATCAGTTTTTTTTCAATAGCCCAAGCCAAAATCACTATCACGCCTGAAATTGTGTTCTGGTTGTAACTTTTACAAACTAATATTTCTGTTTTGCTTACCAACAGCAGTCTACGTTAGACAGGAAAAAGAAGAATTTCTCGTTCAGCCGAAAGTTTCCTTTCATGAAAAGTAAAGACGACAAGTCTGAAGATGGTTCAGATCAAGAGCGTAAGTACTTCTTAGTAAAAAAAAATTAAGTCCCAAATAAGTACATACATTATTTTTACTAAATCTGAATTGCTATTACATACTTTAATTAAATAAATTTTAAAAAATGTAAAGCTAACGAGCACACTAGTGGTGATATGTGGCTGCTGTGTGGTAAAATACCATTCCTTATAATGATTGCCGTTTCATTACAGTGTACTATGATTTTTGGACTCTGAGAATTCTGTGTGCTAATAAAAGGAATTTATTTTACATGTCTATGGATATTTCGTAGGAACAAGTTTTTTCAAACTAATATTACATCCTTGTGTTTATCAAAGGATGGACAATAAACTGTCACCATATGTGACGAGTATATAAACTCGAGATTTGCGTTCACCGTAGCTGCATCATCAAACTTTGAAAACAGCATTGTGGTATTGAAATACGAGGCTTTCATACTCAGCCTACTTCTGAATGAGGTTAAATAGTTTTTCTACTGAATGAATCTTGTGATGTGTAACATTCGTACAACAGGTGCAGTCATTCGAGAAGGTAATTTTTTTTTGGTGAACTAATAGCTAGATAAAGCCCAGGTAAAATAACTTTTAAGTTCCCAAAAATAATACACCAATATAGTCACATAAAAGAGACATACAGTTACTGTAATCATATACAGTATAAATGTACCATTTTTATGCAACGGTTCACAGGAGTATATCCATCTATTGACTGTCTTAAAACTGAATAAAATAATATAGTGATTTTATTCAATTTTATATCCTAAAATAATTGTTTTTATAAGAAATCTCTCCACAATACAAATTGGAAATTTATACCTATGCCTGCATAATGGTAGCATGTCTCCCACCACCCCAAACCGCAAGTCTTTATGTATTCCTGAGCGTACAAGCATTAAACGTAATTATGCATATCATTACTGCTTGTAAGCATGACAAAATGAATGCCTTGTGTATCATGTAACATTTTGATTACAGTCATATGAGTACAGCACACATATTACAGACACTGATGAGTCATTTGGACTTCATACATTCCTTGTACTCTATAAACACTTATTATGCACAAAGCAACACCTCTCATTAATTGTTTTACTGTGTATATTTTTGTACCTGTGTTTTGGCTTTGATAGGTCAATGAGTAGTGATATACTCTCTTCCACTCTAGCTCCCACCATATTACCGTATGGTATATTTTTACCATGTTATTTGGTAGGCCCATGTCTATGTATAAACATTTGACCTTAGCTCACTAGTTCATTTTAGCTTTAACATTTTCATCTTGATCTCATTCAGTGATGTATTTTCTTTATACAGTTTTAAATTTTCTTTTGTACTCAACTGTCATTACATGTATGGTTACAAGTTGTATACCAATGTAATTTCCTCACATCTTGCAGAATTCTTGTATTGTTGTCTTTATTACCTTAAAATGTTTTATTTATTTTGTTTTATTATATTTTCAAAACTTAGTCAGTTAGCTTACACATTTTGACCAAGTATGATTTTTCGAACTACATAAATTACAGTATAAAATTCTACTTTTATAGAAATTAGAGCAAAGTTCAAAATGGAAAGATTCTGTAGCTACAATGTCACTGTCACGGTAAGCGTAAACATTTGGTGAGTTGTGTACATATCTGGAATTCATTATGTGTCTACCTTTTACATTTTCCTGCCATCAAATTATTATTTTGTAGTTGTACCTGAATCTGTTAGTATTTAGTTTTTCTTTCCAATACATTAGTGGTTTAAGGGCCACAGTGGCCGAAGGGTCAGACTTCTCGCCTCCCACCTAGGCAATCCCCGGCAGGTTTAGTCCCAGATTTTTGACATGTGAGAAACATGGCGAATGTTGCCGGTGGGATTTCTCCGGACACTCCAGTTTCCCCTGTCTCTCTCATTATATCGCAGCTCCACACTCCTCACCTCAACACGTCCATTCTTCAGGCCAGATGGGTGACAGACATGTCTTGCTAGTCGAGCAGCCGGCCCTTCCTTAAGCCTGGCCTTCTGTCATGTTCAATGTGACCTTGCCCGAAGATGGGAACACATAGTGAATTTTCATGTTAGTGGTTTCAATATATGAAAAATGTTTACAGACCAGCTATCAAATTAATTAATAACCTTAAATTTAAATGAAGTAGTAAAGTACTGACTGCTCTTGCAGTGTAACCAACATTTTTATAGCTCTCTAGGCTCAGTTGCCATGGAAGCTGCAAAAAATAAAGGGTATATATAATACTCTATAGAATTAATTGAATAGCTATGCCTATCAAGTTTACAGCCACTGAATTTAAATTTGAGATAAATGTTGAAATTAGTTCTTAATGGACTAAGTTTACAGATAACTGTCAAACAAATAAGCGCAAGATTTCTTAAAAAATACTGTAACAGAAAGAATATCTCGAAAATAAAAAAAGTAGCTTAATTTATTTTGTGTGAATACTGTAATAAATTTCAAAATGGCATTTGAGATAATAAGTATTGAAAATAAGATAAACTAATAGTTTAACAGTATTCTTCCAGAGGTTTAACACAGAATAGGTAGTTTTTGTTTGAAAAAGTTTTGAGGTGTTGAAAAAAAAATTAATTTTAACATTATAGTAATTCACTATTTAAACTCTATTGCTGTAAGGTTTCTAGCCAGTTTCCTTTATCACTGTTGCATGCTGGTCAACAACTGCTTTACATTTGTTTGGAATGATGGAATTAGAAAATGTATAACAGCATCAAAGTACAATGATGAAACCTGTATAGTACGTTGCAGTTGCCAACTTTGTGTAGAATTGAAACGGTTCAGGCAATGGATTGGTTCAAATTCTTTTAAAGTGCCGAACATCTCACTGCAGGTATGAAATTGTGCAGTTGTTACCTTGTATAATTGTATCAGTTTTTTTTTTTCTGAAAGTAAGTCTGCTTTAAAAGGGCCAAGGAAGCCAAGTTACAAATAATTTTCTTGTGAAACAAATTGGTGACTTATTTATGGCAGTGGTAAATGTATTGTAAATATTTAGTCAGTATTATTTATTGTTTACATTAGAATAATGAACGTCATAAGTTATTTGACTAAATATTTAGTTTAAAAATTGTTACATTTCGTAATCCAAGTCGTTTATATTGTTTATTACTGTGCTGCTGTCAATAAATTTTTCAAGGTAGAGGTCTGCATTAAAGTGAAGTGTTGTTACACGAGTTGAAATTTGTGTCTGTATAAAACATATTACATACAGTGTCAGTTATTTTTAGAGAGTATATTATGTGTCTAATGCAAGCAAAGCCCTATCATATTTGGTTTGTGTGTCATACTGCAATAATAAAAAAGGTGTTTAAATTGTGCAGTGTTATGTTTTGTGCTTGCATGTAGCATGCTGCAGTAAAACTGCAGATTCTAACAATTTTCACAAGTGGTTTTAAACTGGATGTTTTCGATCAGGTTTGGTGGCCCATCTTTAATATATGTGACAAATCTTAATTTTCTTCTACAAGTTCAGCTTTATTAGTGGCATGTGTTTAGCATGTTTGTAATAAGAATTGTTTCTTGCAATAGGCACAGTGTGACATTTCTTACTACTAATTCATTACAGTTTTAAAATCACACCATATTATTGTACACCCATATGTTAAGTCATATAAAAATAACTATGAACCTAGTGAGAAAGTAAATATTTATTGCTTAAATTATATTACTGACTGTGTCATTGTATAGGGATGAATATTATTTTACCTAGCTAATCATATGAAACTATGTGACAGGTCTTTTATAAAAAGTTTTTCATCCTGGTGTTTAACTAAGGTACATACATATTTCAAAATCAAAATTGTACTGTTTTGGAAACTTACCTATAGCAAAAAGTAACTTTTTTAAAATGGAAACACTATTCTATAACTTGTTGTACATCCAGTATGACTTTTTTTCTCAGTTAATTATTTTATTGGTATATATGAGATTGTTTCAGTTATCTGTAAATTCCCAAATACTGTACAATTAAAAGTTATAAGTGGTAATATATAGTTCTTGAACAGTATTTAGTATAAATTTACAATTTTTTTGCTGCAAGATATTTTAAATTGAAATCTTCTTATTTCCTCTTTATATTATTTTAGAGATTAATATTTACTGTACTGGCATGTACAAATTGGAGAGTAGGTTAATACCAGTGCAATATGAGATACTGGTATCTAGTTACTGCAATAAGGTATTAAGATTATTAATTTGGCTGAACATTAAAATGATACTCATTGTATAAAACTTTAAATTTGGTGTAAATTGTGTGGGTTGTGTTTTGGTGGTGTAAATCATGATGAGGAGTGAATAAATTTAGGTGTAAACTGTTTTTCTATTACCACACTTTTTCACGGAAGGGAATTTTTAGTAAAATAAAAATGTGTTATTAGGTTCCCATGTTAAATTTCAAAACTACTAAGACCCCTTTACATGTTTTTTTTTTCTTTTTGTGAGATATCATTAAATGTGTAGGTACAGTATGTCCAGCACATTCCCTTAATTTGGCAAGTATCAGAAGCATGATTGGTTGAAAATTGCTACATTTGTAGCCCCTGCAAGGTTTGCATGCATTGATATGGTTATAACCTTAAATATTTTTGATGTTGCTTGAGAACTTGTATTGTTGGATGTACTTTGCATATTTAGTTACTAGTAAACCACCGTAATTGTCCGCACTTTAACATTTGTCCTTAAGTTTCTGTAATTATTGTTCAATTCAATATGTACTAGTAAAATTATGTAGTCAGAGTCCTTTAACAATACACACTGTTTGATTGATGTGTGTAAAGAAATTTGTACTTTCCCTGCATACTGAATGTTCAGATTCCCAGTAAAATGTATGTAGTGTGTTTAATTTAGTGTATGTTGTCATAGTACTATCCTGAATGGTAAATTTTGTGGTATCTGGTTTTGTTGGATCCTTGTGATGTAGAACATGTGTTGTGTGCCTGATTGTGTTGTTATGTGTGTTTTTCTGTTTTCTGCTTGGTCCCTTTAGCTTCGCCCACCACACCAAATAATGATGGCGACTCCACGTCTCTACGTAAGTACATCTGTGATCCTGCCCTCTTTAAAACACTTTTTTTTAAAAGTTGGGTCGAGAAAATATTAAGATTGACTTCTTGATCCAGATGGATCCTAATTTTTCTTTCCCACTGAAATCTCACTGGAGCACATAGGGAGGTAGATAGTTGAATGGAATGTAGTTCTGCTTGTGTCTGCCCTCTATTTTCGCTTATGGTCTGAGCAATTGTTCGTACCGTGGTGTGGGGACTTCGGAGTTCACTGCGTCAAAGGGGACGAGAACTTTTTTCTGATGCGGAATGCTAATGTGTTGCATGAGTTTACTCGCATGAGCTTTTGCCGTTGAGTTGTCGACTAGTTGTGCCTGGCATGAACAGTATAGTTCTTTTTTGGTGGCAGTGAAGTGGAAGGACTGAGGACTTGCGTGAAGTCTACAGTGATATTGATATTTTGTTACTTTTGTTTCAGCATTTATGCTGTGCTATACACAAGATGACACACATACAGAAGGTATTTAGAAGCTGGATCTTTACTCATAAGATACATAATTACTTGATTTTGATGTTTTGTAATCTCTTTTGATCTTTTTTGTAGTTAGCACTCAATTTACTAATCGTCCACTACATCAGTATTTACTGAGTATTCAAAATTAATATGAAGCACTGTTTTTTAAATACCTTTAAGTATAGTTAAGTGTTCCAATCAGGTTGTCGAGATAGGAAATATTTTCTACGTACGATACTTTTTTTCCATCATGCTGGTATGTAGATGCAGTCTATTCATATTAATCTGCTGGGTGAAATAGTTACCGATGCTAGGCTCCGAGTTGATAGTCACGTTGGTAACAGTGATAAACTATAAATTTTTCATAAAATTTGTTACTGAAAAATGCATTCACTTTACAGTAATTTTGTTAGCATAACTGCATAATTAAGGAGAATATGACTGTCTGTAGTCATACGTAGTAGTTACCATTGTAATGCATGTTAATCAGTACACAGTACTAAAGCCCTTGTGTAATTGATAGAGTCCATGTTTGTATTTAGTAAAAGCTAGGTAATTGAGTACAAAAATGTTCACTGTTCTGTGCATTTATTTACCTGTAGACTTTCACCTTTATGCTTTGTTTACATTCTCTTAGTTATATCCTTAAAATATTTTGATAATAAAGACCATGTCATGCTCTGTATCATATTACAAAGAAAAAATATGTAAGCCTTTTACATTTTACACTGTATCTCAGTTTCTCACGTTACTTAAAAGAGTGATGTGTCGTACTTCTGAACATTTATTTAATTAGGGCAACAGTATTCTACTCCCTTGCTGCAACAAATGATTAACTCATCAAAGGTTGTTTTCTTCTTAATTTGTTTTATTTTGTGTGGTAAGTAAAGAGAAAATAGTTTTCAGATTGCCTATGCCTCTAGCAATGTTGCATGATTCAGGTGACATCCCACATGCCAGTGTCCCATTTTTACATGTACGTTCTGGTCACTGTAAAGATAGCACTTTTAAAAGCCCTGGTTATTTTATTATTGTAGTAAATTTATGTATATCTGTCACTTGCTAATATACGCCTAATAGGGATTACTTTAAACTGTATTCTGTATTCAAAAGTTAACTAAATGAAGCCATAGTAAATATATATTATGTTGGTTTGATATTATTCTTAACAAGGCAGTCTTCAAAACTACATACTTCACTGTGCTTGTACATTCTAAATAATAATTCCTTTGTTCAAGATGTGCAAATATTATGTTATTTGAATTTCAGTATTTCTTAATCATACAAACTGTTGATGCATACGAATATTAGTGTTTTCCATCTATAACATTTTTTTAGTGTCGCTTATGCAAAGGATTAGAATTTGATGCAAGCTTGGTCAAAGCAAATAAAACCGTAAAAGAACAGGACCTTGAAAAAATTAGTTTAGGTGTATGGCGTTCAATTTCAGCTGTACGTAGGTCTAAATTGTTTCAGAGGTAAAATTTTTTTTGTGCCGCTTGTAAATTAGATAGAGATTTTGGGTTTGAAACATAATTTTTAATACTCGTAAATTCCCCCCCCTCCTTCATATTTCTGTACTTCTGTCCTTATGAAGATTTGTAATGTTTTAATTATTTATGTCCATATGGCTGGTGTAATAGTCCACACAGTAATATTTACTTGGAAATATCATGTAGGCTACAGCAGTAATAAAATGGATTAAGTGCTTGGCAAAGTTTTCAGGATACACAAAAATTTATTTACAGTGCCTCATGTTGCTCTAGTTCAAGGAAACCATAGTAATTACTTAATCTAGCAATGCAACATTCGGCGACCGAGCTCCTGGACTGGATTGCTAGTATTATGCATCTTCGTTACACTGTAATTTGAAGGTTCTCTTTCAAGACAGGTGGTGGTAACAGGATGTTAGGAAATCTGTTTTTCCAGGAAAGCATTGGTCATTATAGTTTCATCCAGTAAAATCTTTCTGAAAGACAACTGTTGAAATGTGGTGCAGTAGAAACTCCTTTCTAACATTCTTGATTTTACACCTATTTTTGTGATTTGCTGCTTGTTTTAGTGTCCGTTTAGAATTAGATTATACTCCATTGCAAGTTTGGCCAGCAATATTGAAACTGTAACAAAACAGGGCTTAACAAAAAATTTAGTTTATATTTATGGTATTCCATTTCAGCTAATTGCCCTGTATATATTTTTACATTATAAGTTCCCCTCTTTTTAATGTATACATATCTTCATTTTAGAAATATTTTTTCCAAGCCACTGTGAAAGTCTAAACAAGGGGGTTCCACTGTGTCAACAAATTAGACATTAAGATGTGTCCACATTCTTTAGCTGTTGATGTTACAGGTTGTGGTGGACTATGTTGCAGGCAGCGAAGAATCTGTTCTTTCATACGAAGCTGTCCAACAGCTGCAGATCCAGTACACGAGGCCTGTCATAATACTGGGTCCTCTCAAGGATAGAGTCAACGATGACCTTATATCAGAGTTCCCGGACAAGTTTGGCAGTTGTGTCCCACGTGAGTTCGAGATGCTCTAAATTGTTGATTTTTGTATATAAGTGTATGTGGCCAAGTGGTTCCAGCCAGAATAATTTTCAAGTTCAGTTAATGAATTGATGGAAACTAATTGAAATTAATTTTTAGTGCTAGTAGTATGTATTTAAATTGTGTAATTATGATTGTTATTCTGTATTTCGCTGTGCAATTTTAGGGGTTTTAAGCTACTGACAGTGTTTCATTACAAAGGCACACAGTAATTAGTTCCAGAAATGATATTTGCCATCTGTTGGAGATTTGTGGAATAGACTATGTATGTCCAAAATGGTTATCTACTGTGCTTGATAAAACTTTGTCGCACTCTGCTCCGCCGTAACGGAGGTTTCAGTCAAGGAAGACCTATGGTTGTGTCCTAGATCATGGAGCATGAGGTGAGTTCCTTGAGGGGAACAGAAATCGTTGTGTGTTTTGTGGCGGAATACACAAGGACAGTCTCTAGGAGCAGTGTACACAATTTTCTTACTTCAAGGAGGGGAAGGTTATTAACCACTCACATTTAAAAGAGCTGCCACAGAAGGCGACGTCTCCTTTATGATAGACACTTATGCCCTTGCCTAGCCTTGTTTACTATTTTCTGCACCCTTGGGTGCGGTACTAACTCAGCTTTCTGTGGAGGAGTTTTTATAGGACTGACACAAGGCCGGGAAAACAGGTGGATGTCCCGGAGTATCCAGCTAAAGTTGATCCTGTTGTGTTCCAGTGGCTGATTATGGATTCCTTTGTAAGCCAGCATAGTTTGGGCAGAGAGGACCCTTTACTGGGCACTTTATGAGGCTGTGGGATTATCCCCACTGGTAACATGTTATTGGTTTCCAATGTTTGGCGGCGCTGATTGGTGGTTTGATCTTTCCGCTCTTCAATTAAGTCAGTCTCCTCTATGGTGATATCAGTTCTTAATGTTGATTTGTCAGCCATCAAGTCGCAAGACCATTATAAATGATACTCTGTACATTCACTTAGAGCAAGTTGTATTGAAGAAATCAAAATTGCACTAGGCTGCGTTCCTGTTCTACTGCTCGCGCGGTTAGGGGGCATCTCAGTAGCTCCCGGAGTTAAGTTAGGCACAGGTAATGGCAGGATCTGGCTTGTGCTCTATTATCAAGAAGGAACCCTTTTGATGATAGGGGAAATGCCTAGACTTGCTTGGGGACGAGACAAGAGTCCTAGACTGTTGCTTTGGCTAGGCGAGCAACTGCCTTATACAGAATGTTGCAAAATTCATGTCCATATTCTGGGGAAACAATCCTCACATGTAGAGGAACAAAAAAATGTTATATGTACATAGGTCCATAAATGCAACGTTTCTGCACTACAGTTTGCAATACATGACGTATGGTTTATAGTGTGTGGGCAGGATCATGTTGCTGTGGGGCATCATTACAACATATTACTGTAACACACACGATGCCACTAACACACAGACAGTAGGAACAACTGTGACAATTGTTAGGAACTTTTGAAACAATATTGTCGGCACTTACGGCCTTAAAGGAAATGTCCAAAATGCCCATCATCAGCACGAACTCGTGACTTGACCCGCCGTAACATCAACTGCCTGATACGTTTATGTATCCCTTGGGAATTTCTGACTATGCCGCACCCTGCCACAATACGATTACAAAGAGTTTCCTCGTCGTCTACAAGGGTTGCATACACAAGTGCCTTTAAATGTCACCACAAATAAGTCTAGTGGATTCAAATCAGGGCTCCAGGGTAACCACGGAATAGGGCCACCTCTACCTATCCAACACTCACCAAACATTACATCTAGGTGCCATCGTGCACGGATGAAGAAGAGCGCAGGAGCTCTGTCATACATGAAGTACATGTAATTCGTTAAGAATGTTCCATATGTCTCACCACTGAGTCTTCTTGGCAGAAAATAATGTCCTATGTACATCTATCTGAACACTGTCATCGTGGGAAGCGTGCATGATACAAACGCTGTGCTGCACTGCTGTTACTATTTGCCAACCCATCCACGAATTGCTAACTCAGCCTTGGAATAATCCATTTTGAACCTCTTCCTGCAGTGATGCACACGCGACTCTTGATCAGACATCAATGCTAGAGCAGGAAATGTGTGAGTCCAATTCAATGGTTTGTACAACTCATTGGGTATGGGCCTGCCTACAGCTGCGATGGCACCCCCACAGCAGCATATGATCCTGCCCATGCGCTATCAAACATACGTCATGTATTGCGAACTGTAGTGCAGAAACTGTGCGTTTTCGGACCTATGTCCACATAACATTTTGTTCCTCTACACATGAGGATTGTTTCCCCAGAATATTGACATGGAATTTTATAACATCCTGTATACCCTGGAGGGTGGTGGAATAGCTGTGTACAGGAGGGGAGGCTGGCTGCTGGGTAGCAGGTGGGCCACCCCAACACCTACAAATCTCCTAGTGCTGTGTCAAGAATACATCAAGTACACTCAAACTTCTCAGGGGATGTCAAGTGCCTATGTTCCCAAGAAAAATATGCATACATAAACACAATAAATTCAAAATGTTAATAAATTACAAGTTGCTGTACTATATACATTTATCTCCTCAGAGTTCATATTAGCCACTTGTTGTGGTTATTTCCTCGTCCATAGTTTACATAATGTTCTTTGGCGGTTAGCAAATATACAAATACATAATCAGTAATCGTAAACACTTCAACAACCCTGGATTTATTAAATTAAGGCAACGCGTCTCACAGCATGGATTTTAAGTGACCCTTTAAATTAAAATATGTACCGCAAGCCAAACTTTAGATTTATAAAAATAGAAATCTTTCTGCAGTCACACAATGACTGACTGTATTGCTGCCTTTAAATGTGTGTATGCTCTATGCATCCTACATGCCCCACTATTTCTGTTTGCTAGCAGTATTTTCATTATAGCATAGTAATTCTTATTAGTTTTAGGCTGCTGTATGTTTGGGAAAAGAATTAGTGTAAGAAGCTGATTCTGAGAGTGCATGTTTTAGTCCAATGACCAGTAAACTGCACAGAGGAATGAATTTTCTCTGGATGATTTTATACAATGAATATTAGCAAGAGATGGTAGAGTTTCATTAAACTGTCCTGGAGAGTCATTATTATTTATGTGAATTGCAACAAATGTACACTGGGTGTGTGCTACCTTGCAGATACAACCAGACCGAAGAGGGAGTACGAGGTGGACGGACGCGACTATCACTTTGTGGCATCTCGGGAACAGATGGAGCGGGATATCCAAAACCACTTGTTTATCGAAGCAGGGCAATATAATGACAACCTCTATGGCACATCAGTAGCTTCAGTCAGGGAAGTGGCTGAAAAGGTAATTTTATGTCTAATTAATTTTCTTGGTCACATATTGAAATGGGAGAAACATCTTTGTCCCTTACGATTTACACCCTATTTTGCATAGAACTAAAATCCTAAACATCTTTGTCCCTTACAATTTACACCCTATTTTGTATAGAACTAAAATCCTGCAATGTTACAGCAGGACATAGGAAATATTATGCCAGTGTCCTTATGAGAGCAAGGATAGAAATTTAGTACATGTCATAATATTAGGTGGGGCTCAATCACCTTTCATGATATCACTTTTGGACAGAAAACATTTTTTGCTGCGAGAAGAGGAAAATTTTCCTGCAGGAATAAAAACGTGACAAAAAAAATTACAAGTAGCATACTTGCCAACTTGTATGACTTACCTGTAAAATGTATAGAAAGTAATATTATTGTAAAATTTTATTGTTTTTTTTTTTACCTTAGGAAAATACTCTAGTTTCATTGACAATGAGCCACTTGTTTAATGGTAAGACTGTCATTTGTTGCCTTATCGGTTGCCACTAGCCAATTAAACCTGTTGTTCAAGTTTACTAAAAAATTTTGAGAATGTTCAGTGCTGGGTGTTAATGTACCGGGAATAATTGCAGGTTGTACTAAATAATTTGCTTAGTTAGTCGTATTTACCCAAATGGAAGACGAGGTTTTGTGACAGAAAATTAATAAAAATAATGGGGGGGTCGTCTACAATTCGGGGTCATCTTGAATTGAAGACAATTTGGGCATAAATACTTTATCACTGAAAATTTACAGTGCAGTACTTACGTGTGTGTTAAATGCATATAATTCCTGGGGGACTTTATTTATAACATTTTAATTGTTTACGTTTGTCTTCTCGAAATAGGTTATAGTTGAAAAAGTTGTGTTGTCAAGTCATGTTTTTATAATTATACATGAATCACAACAAAACATTTATGAAAATACAGTTTCTTGACAATGGGGAACATGCATGTGTCTGGTATTTAACTAAAAACATTACCAGCACTTAGAGTTATTGCTAAATAACATGTGTACTTAATGCTGAGACTTAAAACAATATATAACATGTAAAAAACCATCGCCGTAAATGTAAGAAGTTCAGAAATTTTCAAACGGGATGAGAACGCGCTGTGATTGGCTTGACGTCACTTGGTGAAAATCGCTTGGCGGGAAGTCACGTTTTCCTAGGCAAGGCCAGTTACGTTGTTTACAGTTTCTGTACATATTTTAATTTAGGAATTACAAAACGACTTGCAGCCACAGCACATTTGTGTTGAAGCCTTTAAGCGTGTAGTACAGTGGATATTTATTGTGGCGGTGATTTGTGCTACAGAATATGCATTTTTTACAAATCTACTAAGACTTCGTGTAGCTAATGCTTTGCACCATTTCACAGCTGTATTTATAGCCTACTTGTTTCTCAGATCTCACCTGAGAGAATATCAAGTGAATTGTGATCGTGGCGTGAGATCACGATCTAAGAGGTAGAGGTCTTGACACTGCCTATGCTCTCCAGCAAGAGAAAGTGGCCTCTTCATGTCGCCGAGCGCTAGTAGTAATTTGGTGGAAGATTTGTCTTGTTTACATCTCGCGTTTTAACATTTTTGCAATTATTTACATAAAATAATGTTAATAAGGTAAGCTGATATAGTATATACATGTTCCATCTCCATAAATGCATTGGCGTGTGTGGAACTGTTTATAAAAGTAGTCTGAAGGAATATATTGTGTATTATTGTTTTAGTGAACACATTCAAACAAAAACTATATTTTGTGCCCTACAAAATTTGAGAAACGTTGCAATGTGCATCTACATGTAAAATATTGAAAAATTAAATTTTATTGTTATAAAAAATGTGTTCCAATAAAAAATTACGTTCCCATTTTTTTCTTCGATATAATACTCGCAATTCCGGTAACAACTTCACATTTTAAGC
>PNEQ01003123.1:16561-28016 GCA_003012365.1 Medauroidea extradentata | reverse complement strand
CGTGAGATTCACACTAAAATATTAGTCATCCTTCGATACCATACTTAACATGTTAATAATAGTCTTAAATAATCACTAACATATTCACGTAAAATTTTACTCTGAAAGCCATTTTGGTGTAGCCTCTTACAAGACGCTACCAAAAACTGGAGAGCTGCTTTTTTTCCGACAATTCTGCTCGATTGTTTGGATCTCGCTTAATAAATAAGTCTTATTTCTGTAAATTTTCTGACTTACTCTTTCGTTCCTTATCTGAAAATAGGATACATGAACTAATAAACCTAAAATTTGTCTGGATAGGAGTGCAATGGTTCGTTGCTATGCGATTGATCGTAACGCCAAACGTATACCTTATAATAAATTATTTTTACTAACTACGAAAGTTAACTCAAACTTGTAATATCTTCTAACTGTACACATTTGTAATATATATTAATGGGAACTGAATTGCAAACAATACCTGCTCTGCTTTACAATATGTAGATACAAAATTAATAAATTTTATTGTGTTCTCTTACCTACCGTGACTTCTGGAACTACTTGGGTTCTTCCATGCTGCTGCTATCTACTGGTGGACCTCGAACTATGTAAGGCTTCGCGTAATGCATGATATGCAAGAATGTTTTGTAGTTTCTAAAATGTTGTGTGCGAGTTATTTACTCTGACTGTAATATTTCAATGATTGCCTTTAACTTAACATTTGTGTATTAGATATTGTTCTTCACGCAGGATATTTTCTTACAGAAGTTGACATTTTTCTACGTTTAATTTGTATCTCCTAAATACCTAGAGTTTTAAATAGTGCTAAGTGGGTGTTAGGTCATTCGGATTACATTTAACTTACAATAATAAAGAAAGTTTGTAGAAATATCATATATAGAGCCTACCTCCAAAATATTATGTACAAGTATTGAAGACAAAAACAAATGATTTTAGTGATGATTCACAGTTTCGCCAAACAATTTATATCCACTGCTTTCCTAAATTTTTTACATTTTCGTTCAGGAACATATAACTCCCAGAGTGTTTTTAAGGGCATATTAGAACGCTTACGTACTATATAAGACGTGAATAGCTTTCGTTTTGCGCCAAGTCGAGATTACTTTAACTGTCTGTCGTACTTCTCGCGATGTGCACACGACTGGACTGCTATGGGCGGTACGCAGCAAGCGGGCTGGATTTTCACCGGATGACTTTACAGCGGGCGCCATGCTGAAGTCGAGCGTTTCGGCAGGCTTTTTAAATTACGTTATGTTTTTCGCTGACTACGCTTGAATCAACGCATAGAAATTAAAAGGAATATGTGATTATTGCTTAAAAATGCCTGCGGAATTGAATTAAAACATTTTAAAAAATTGTGCATGTTTCCCATTACCGTAAAAATACGTGGTAATTTATTGTTACTACAGTATCCTTTAAACAAACATGGTTATGTGAAATATACCAATAACTTTACTTACGGTAATGGACGCCATTGTTTACCAGCCGTGGCACTTAAAATTATAGAAAATGTAGCATAATCATAGACTACCTATTGACAAAAAGAAACCAATTGTGTGTTTACTAAGTTAGCGAGATGTTTTCTCCTTGCTTTTCTCAGCCTTTGCGTTTTCTGCTTCTGGTCGTACGCAATCGATTGTGAAGCGCAACACTATTGATTGTTTTGAACACATCTTAACCTCACTTTTCTTTTCTTCTTTACTCTATGGCATCTTACTCTGTCGTCTTCTAGGCTTTGTTCCAATTGTTTCCGGTAAAAATATATATACACACATTTTTTTTACAGATCTTTTTATAGACTCACGTTTTATTTATACTAAGTTTTATTCATACTATAATTTATTTTTTTGAGTAACTAAAATGACTAATCATGTTGATGTGAAAGGGACAAATAAGGGATATATTCCTGTGGTGTTCGAAAAAGTTTTGAATAACAACAGATTTTGCTCCCGTTTCATTCAGTGAGGTTGGTCTATATAATTGTAATAGTTTTGTCCAAATATATTGTGACGTATGTCTAGTGTGACACGTCTTACTGCTCGGGCCGTTGAGGCTATGTCACATGAAGTGCGCCGGATAGCTCAGTTTCTGTTTTGTTAAATGTAGATTAGTTTATTTTACACACCCATCAGTCAGGTTTAACTTAAATAGTGAAACTCAGATTCGTCAATAGTTCCATTTATTATCACGAAAATTACACATGGTACATATGGTACCGTCCAGTTATTACAAAATTTAATAAACTTTTCGAGCGACACTAGCTACCATTATCTTAATAATGAACTGTATTTTGGATCAAAGTTTATGTTCATCCTCTCCTAGCCACGTCAACGCACTCGAGGCATCCTCGCCCATCTCACCCACACACGTCCTTCCCTTCACACCATCCCTGCACGATTGTTACCGCATGACTTCGCTGTTACTGCACGACTGAATGTATGTCCAATACCCACGAGTACACCTGCGCGACTGATCACGGGTCAGTGCCCATCACGAACTGCCCAACTACTGCCGCACAACTGACACCCACGAAAGCTACTCCACGACTGATAAATCATGGATGGTCATGGTAGCTAAGGTATCCCTCGGCAGAGTGATACAACAGAATCCCATAGTTACCAAAAAACAGTAAAATGACACATAAAACATCTAACAAAGGATTCCAAAATTTGAGTTTATAGTTTTTACATCCAATGAATATTCTTTATCAACACAAATATAATAATAGGGGACAAACAGTGTGCAACAGCGAAACTACTTTCGCGGCGCAATACCCTAAGCAAACCCCCTGTGACGGCTAACCAACGTGCGTCAACAACCTACGTCATGAAGAAATTCCATGAGGCAAGCAATCAACTACAACATCGGCACTAGGAAACATTTAATAACATACTAAAATTTGTCAAACCTAAAAATTAGAAAAATACAAGAAAAAGTTATAATAACAAAATTAATTAAAAATTTTACTGTGGTCAGTTTGAAAATAAACAAACGACTACTTTAAAATTCCTGACTATTTTATATTAAAATTTTGAAAGGATGAATTTAAATTAACCATGTCCCCAATTACTAGGTTATTGAATCCTGTTGTATCATCCCGAACACATGATGAACCAATAATGTATAGACATAAAGCCTGTTATTAAAGACTTAAATTTAATTAAGGAAAATAAATATTTTATATAAGTTTTAATAACGTGGGGAAGTGGCTGGGCACTTCAAACGACATTATATTGTGTTCAACCGTTGCTAAAAATTTCCTATCTCACTGCTTTTAAAATTTTCTGTACCAAGTCTTCTTAAATTCAGGTTTAAATTTTTTCCTTAAAATAAATAATTTTTTGGAGGGTCGTCTTAAATTCAGAGTCGTCTTCCATTTGGGTAAAAACGGTACGTGTTAAAATACAGATATTTACACCTCAGTCATATTTGTAAGAGAATAGTTACAATATATTTACTGTCCATATTGTATAAGAATTCCATTGTTTGACAGATCATAATAAAGTAGGGCAATATAAATAAAAACATTATGTATCCTTCCACCACCATGTGCTTTCCAGCTGACAATCAAACCATGTCAACAGTTAAGTTATAGTATTATTGCAATAGAAGTCAGTCAGTCAGAATTCAACAGGAAAATAGGTGGGTCCCAGCAACAGTTATCAATAAGTATGATGCACCACAATCTTACTTGCTCAAAACACTAGATGGCACAATCTATCGGAGAATCAGAAAACATCTGAGGGCTGGTCCTGAGAGTTCTGTTAATAATGACCCATTGGGTAAGGAAACTGTAGACAAACAGCACAGTGAAAACAGATTTGGTAGGGAATGACTCTGACCTGGCTGCCAGTGGTGCCGATCAAACACTATGAGGTGGCTTGTTACCCACATTAAGGCCAAGTAGGGTCATTAAGAGGCCTCAATATTTGAAAGACTATATTAGCTAAGTTTTCAACATAACCTAAATTTAAAAAAATTAATTGTGTATTTTAATTTTGCCTTCTTGTATATGGAATTAGTGTATTTAAATATTGTCATGTTAGATATGAAGGTGTTACGACAAGTGGGAATTAGCATTGTGTGTATTTTAATATTATCTTGTTACATTATGAGGGTGTTGTGAAATTTCATAGTTTTAGGTAACCTGTTACGTGTGTGAGATTCTCTTGTCATTGACTACTTGAATGTCAATAGTACTGCTATGTGTTTTTTTCTCAGTGAATTCTAAATTATTTTTATATTAATTAAGGGAGACGTTAGATATATATATATATATATATATCCGTATTGTGAATGTTGGCAGCATGCCACAGTGTCGGCAGTCACTTTGACAGTATGGCCGCCTTTGTTAGAATGTGAATAAAGACAGATTAAAGTCATAAGGAACAGGCATCTCATGTTATTTTTTTAGACCTAACAGCACCTGACTCTATGGAGAACAGAGTTTTAGCTATGGATTTTTCCGGACGGAGGAGTGAGGTAGGCACACCACGTCACCCTAACTTTGTGCCAGTCAATGGTGCAACTTAATTAAATTATTTACTGTACAGTATTAGTGATGCGTATACTATTTATAAAGAGAAATATTGAAGTCATTGTGTATGGTAAGTTTTAAAGGCATTAGGCTGAATTCTTTTGTTGTCTGGACGCAGGTTTGTATTTAATTTGTTGTCAAACATCGCTGCCATTCTGATTTGATCTCTTTCTGTTTTGGCGTGCAAAGCAAAGGAAAGATTTGTGTCTCCTACGGGCAAGTGTGGTGGAGAGTGGACGTAAGGTCGAGGTACTCTAACTTGACACTATGGCTTAAAAAGCCTAACTTTGTGTCATAACAGTTATCGTGAGCGATATTGTTAGAGTAGCGGGCGAGTGAGCTGATGTTTGTTATCTATTAATGCTACAGAGGCCCACCGAGTGAATAAGATATTCTGCTAAAGGAATATTACTATTTTTTTTGTGTACTAGCACGTGGCTTGGGGTTGACTATGCTGTGTAAGAATCAAGCACCTGTACAATAAACCAGTGCACTTTAAGGGAGTAATTGGATTTCCTTTAAGTATTATATTATTTACGCCTGCCTATGAACTACCTCAATTCACGAGATAGAGTTCTCTGCTCTAACCGCTAGCTAAGCATGAGCCACGTGGTGCTGATATGCCTTTAGCATGATGTGAAAAATGAGAGGCACTACAGCAAAAACCAGTCAATGTAATGAATTCAAAAATTTCACGTTGAAACTACTAGTATGTGACACGGGCTATGGCTTGGAAGTATTTAAAAACCTGTTACAAAATATTTTGTTATTTTATATATATATATATATATATATATATATATATATATATATATATATATATATATATATATATATATATATATATATATATATATATATATATATATATATATATATATATATGTATATATATAAACTATCTGGGTCACTTAAGTTTGTGTCGAATAGGTTTTACTGTATGTATCAGTTTAGGATCTACATAATCAAGAGTTAGATGCATTTAATTTAAATCGCAAAAGTTAAATTATGGTATAACACACTTCACCATTTCTGTGGTTTTAAGTTACTGCAGGAAAATAACATTCAAGTTACTGTTTTGCAGGGCAAGCATTGCATACTTGATGTAAGCGGCAACGCCATCAAGAGGTTACAAGTAGCACAGCTGTATCCTATAGCAGTATTCATCAAACCAAAATCCATCGAATCAATTATGTGAGTATAACTGCATGCTTAACAGAAGGTTAAAAATGCACAAATAACCTTAGCGAATTGTATTTGATATTCCTTTAAAAATGTTTGTGCTTTAGAAAATGTATTTGTTGATATTTATAATTTCATTACAGGTATACTGTAGTAAGACCCAAAATATTTTTACGTGTGTGATTGAGCAAAATGTACATATACTACGTGATAATGTTGTCTACTGCATCCTGTCTTTATTAGCATGTGTAGACCTACCAGATTCTTTGTCTGTCTGCAATCATTAGGGAAAATACAAATGTGTATAACCTGTTAATGATAAATATCACACTAATTTACTCCTATGTCAGTACAAAATAAGAATTATTACAATACGGTCACAGACATTCTTAGCAGAATCTGTAAGGTAGAGTCACGCTATTGCGTAAATGACTCAACTGGTGGACGTCACACATTTACAGGTGCGATCGGGAATGTGTCAGAGTGGAACAAGTGAACTTTACAGCAGTCATTGCTCCATTTAGACGTTGCACTTTAACTCTTATTAAAGCAGTTTGTTTTCGTACATGGTGGCCACCCACTGAGACTAAATAAATTCCCTGATTTTTCCCTGATTTCCCTAATTAAAAATACAAAATTTCCCTGATATTTACAATTACCAAAACACATACTTTTGCTGATATAATGAAGTATTTTGGAAAGCAGTTACTCACATGTTGGTATCCAGCAGTATTTTCTTTGTTATATAGGCCTAGGCCTGTACGGAAGTTCATTAAAAATACATTTGAAAGATATTACTACTCATTTCAGTCCACATTTTGTTCTTTGTCTCTTCACAATAAAAAAAGTCACGAAACACACTCACACACTATCATATCTTTGTTACAAATTACAGTAATTAGGTACAAATGCATACTACAGTTTTCATTCATGATGATGAATCTCTTTCAGCTGGTAAGTGCAGTAAGTTGGTCGTCTATCAGTTCAACATCCTTTCTTGCTTCATCAATAATCTTTTGTTTCTTGGCAGCAAGTTCCTTTGCAGCTATTGCTGCCCTCTTTGCCAATTCACTCTCACACTTTAATTCACAATTCTTTTTTTGTTGAGCCATTGCTTCCTTATAACGTGCATGTGAATTACGAGCAGCATATATTATGTCTTTAGTAATATTGGACACGAAACTGTCTAAGCCACCAGATGCAACAATTCCATCACACACTTGCCGTTGAGCTATTAGGGACTCCTCTTTAAGATTCTCCACTAAACATTCACTGTTTATGGAGAAACCTCGCTCTACGTTAGCGTTTCCATGAGATAAAATAAACAAGTTTTACAAAAGAGAAAAGTTCATCAGAATCCTGCATCAAGAGCAACTGTTTCATCCAGAAATAGTCAAGTCTATCATCTTTCATAGAAAATTTTTTTGATGCATTCTTAACATCATCTTTTTCACACAATGACGTGAACTGACTATCAGTTTTGTCTGCCTTAAGACCAGGTATCAGGTTTTTGTCAAAAAGTATGTTAAGTGTCTGTTTAAGACGCCTTTTTTTGCACAGCTGGCTGAGACATAACAGCAGGAACCAAACACGTAATACCTTCAGTGAGAGGATATTTCAGTGGCGAGCGCTCAAACATTTTCTCACATAACTTTTGTAAACTGCTTCTACATTCACTTTTTAACTGTAAAATTTCTAGTTGTGGAACTATCCTTAATCTTCTGCAGGGAATTCCTTGTAGCATAACCAATGTCAGTATGTTTAGCACTCAACAACGCATTCTTATCCGACATCAACAGCAGTGGCTTTGGTTGAAGACTCGAGTACATCTTTCTTCACAAATTTTGACATTATTCTGCGAATCAATGAATTAAGTAAATTGTGTAGTAATGGTGCCATGGGTGCATCTGATTGGAATTCTACCAAAAATGGCTCTATAGTAGCAGCAAGTGAATGGAAAAATGTCAATTTCGGAAGCAAGAATTTGCCCTTCATTGCTTCTGACACAACTGTAAAGCTACTGCACTGAGGAGATTTAATTTTGGAAATTTCATCAACATATTTTCTTATACAAGGAAATATTGTTGCTGCCCTTTCTGCCACATGAATATTTTCTACCCAGCGCACTGGGCAGAACTTCAATGCAAACAAGGTGGAACCTGTTAGCGAAGTATAATCACTTCTTCGTGCGGGAACATTTTTAAACAAAAAATATAGTGCCCTCAAAAATTCCATGACTCTCCATCCTGTGATTTTCATTGCAGTTTTGAAGGCTCCATTAAGAGTATGCAGCTCGCAGCTTCCTATCTCCAAAATTGAAGCCTCACCAGGACCCCGTACTAGTGTCTCTATTAAATCCCTTAAGAGTTTAACATTCATATTAGGCCCATCCATTGAAAACTGAATTATCTTATTTAAGTTGATTCCAACTAATGCAGTGGTCAGAGCCTTTAACAGATCTCCTGCTGTACTATGTCCTAGAAACGCAGAAGAATAGTATCTTATAATTACGCAGCTACTTTGCTCACCCCAAATCCTAATCACCATGTCTATTTGACCCTTCTGAGCGACTTTATTTAGACTCTCGTCAAATTGTACAACTACATGTGAAGCACTAGAACACATGTTTACTAGAGTATGGTGAAAATGTGGTGCCAAACCAAACATCAATAAGTACGAAATTTTCGTTCTATGTAGCTGCATTTTACTCGCTATGTTTGAGTCTGGAAACAACCTTAAATAATGACACATTTTTTCGGCACTGCGCAAAGAGTTGTGCGACATAATTGTCGCGGCACACCAAACAATTTCGGCCCGAGTGGTGTTGTCATTTAACACAAATCGATCTAAGCCACGTAACTCTTTGGCTGGTTCATGCAAAATGTGGTCTGGTGCAGGGTTACTTACAGTTTCAACTGTAGATGTAGATCGCTTGCTTGTGTCAGAAACTTCACTTGCTTCTAAAGACTTGTTCTTACTGAAAAATACCTTCAGCGAAGTACCACTTGAAAGTGCTGCTACTGCCGCTTTATGTTTTTTGCCCTTCATGTGGCTTCTAACAGCTGTTTTCCCCATATTGCTTAAAGAAAACACACTTTTATAGACACTGCACTGTGCCGAAAATGGGTTTCCACTATCTTCTTGAAGCCATTCTTTAAATGTACTGTCAAGCAGCCATTCTCGCGAAAATGAACACTTTGAATACAAACTCATTTTAATGAAAACTAACAGTGATCCTTGTACTCTCAAAATTAACCGCAAATAATACACTTGTAACAGTCGTATCGTAGCACGTGGCAGTGCACATTTTTTCACATAATGGTGACTGTCGACCGAAGCGATGGCTAGGATAACACTATTGCTTGGCACGGTCCGGACACGGCAGTTGGCGCTACTAGGCACGGTTTGGCGTTGGTTTGATGCTACTCGGCACGGTTTGGCTTTGTTTGATGCTGCTCGGGACGGTTCAACACAACATTTTGACAGTAATTTATTTCGCAATGAAGTATGTCCAAGCAAATAAATCTAGTCATGCACTCCCATTGCACAGTTCTTTCAAAGATCAACATAAAAGTTGTTACGGACGTTCAGTGAGCCGCCGCTAAAACATACAGCTGATGAGAGAAAATTGTGTGTGGTACATGGATAAGTGCTGTATTATATTCTCGATGTTGCTGAACTGATACGAAAATATGCCAGACACAAAAAATTCCCGGTTATTAGCAAAATTCCCTGAGATTTCCTTGATAATTCCCGATGAACGTTTTTTTCCCTGATAAATCCCGGTTTTCCTGGTAGGTGGCCACCATGTCGTAATTATAGTTAAGCTGGTGACAATAAGAGGACCTCATGCCTTATGTACATTTACCGAACTTGGTATTTATCACCCATGTATTTAATAATGATGAAATGAAGTAAAATTGATTGTTTATTATTTATTTAATAACAGATTTTTGAATTGTGGAATATATATGGAAACATTGTGTGGGCGTATGTAATTAAAAACCGATGAAAGTGTTTATACTTGCATTTAGTAGAAATATACAAATTGGCTGGAAAAATAAATTAGGCAGGGCTTTAATAATGTTTATTTATCATGAACAACTATAGTACAGTATGTAGTAAAATTAAGTTGTAACCCAATAGCATTGAAAAGTTTTTTTGTTAATAACTGTATGTAATTACATGCTGAAAATATAAAATGTTATTTAATTTTCTCTATATTGTAGGGAGATGAATAAGCGAATGACAGAAGAACAGGCCAAGAAGACATTTGAACGAGCATTGAAGATGGAACAGGAATTTGGAGAATATTTCACTGGTACCAAGTTATATAATTTTTTGCAAAATCATGGAAATGTAATTATTAATTCATAATTAACCATAAAACTACCAAAGGTTAGTGTAATGGTCAGAGTACTCACCTCCCACCATGATGACCTGGGTTCAATTCCCATTTCTCCCATTTCCTCTGCCCTTGCGTTCTGTTGCCACTCCACCTATGTATATTTTTCACATAGACTGGACAACAGGCATGTCTTTCAGATACAGGTGCCTGCCCTAAATTCACCCTGATATTCTTTCACGAAAGGTGACATTGCCCAACTTGTTTGAAAAAGACATATTTTATTTAAGAAAAATTTATCTAGTTAACATTTAGTACTTGTGAGTATAGAAAAGGAGTTAAGATTTGTAACAGAGAAATACAGAAATTAATTTAACATCTTCTATATCAGATATATCATGTGAAATATCAAATTCTGATTATCAGAACCAAAAAAAAATTTTGGATCCCAAATTTTGCTAGTACTTTTGAACTGCTACAGTTTAATGGGTTTATAATCATTTAACGTAAAAATTTTTACGCTGTACATAAAACTAAACAACTTACCTACGACAAAACCAAAGAAGATTATAAAACAAAAGGTTTCACAAAAATACTGAACAAATTATTAATTTGTCCAATTTATAACATTAGTAGACATCACTGTACAATACTGACAGCAATTACTTGTAACTTATGCAAAGCCTTTAAGAATTCCATACGTACCGTATTTGCCGGCATATAGGACGACCCCGCATATAAGACGAGTCATGGTTTTGAAGGTACAAAATCTTGAAGAAAAGTAAATTACTAATTTTGAAATTCCCGACAGAAAAATATGTTTTTCCTTTACCTGAAACATTAAAAACTTAGTTTATATATTTTTAATGCATTTATTACCGGCATTTAAACATCATAATAGACAAATAAACGAATAACATTGGCTACTACCACCCTCCGCGCACCCGAGAGCCAAGGAAATGCGCGTGGCAGCCGGCGATATCTTCATTTGCCGGCAGTTGCGCGCGACTTGGCAACGCCGAACAGAGGCACGCCGTGCACTACATGGCAATGCCGAACAACAACAGCTGCTTGCAAGGTCATCACATTCCTGTGCACTGTTGTCCTCCAGCCTAGCGCTAGACGGTAGACACATGAATATGTGGTACGGTACCTAGATCCTCATTTTTTCCGCCCGAGTCTTGTGCTTGCTAGACAAAGGATGAAAGCATGCGGACCTAGATCCTTGTTTTCTCCGCCCGAGAGTTGTAGGCTGGCGAGACAAAGTATCTCGGCACGCGCTCGCATCGATCGCCGCTTCGCTGCGAGGAAGTGTCCTTTATTATGAATGACGCTCATCAAAATCTCGTACCGTAAATTTTATTAAAATAAACGGGTGACTCGTTTTCATT
>PNEQ01003123.1:0-16461 GCA_003012365.1 Medauroidea extradentata | reverse complement strand
ATTTTTGCACCCTCATATAAGACGAGTAGCAATTTTTGAGGGCCAAAAATATGTAAAAATTGTCGTCTTATATGCCTGCAAATACGGTACTTTGAAATTTTTATCAAATTTTAATTTTTATAAACAAATGCAAGTGTTTCATAGATGTAAAGGTAATGAGTTCCCTCTAGTTTTTGTTTGTATAATGTCCATAGTTTGGAAATACTTATGAAAGTCTTTTATATTTTATAGTACAAAACATACTTGTGCTGTCATGTTTGGAAACCCTTACCAACTTGATTCTTACTGTGCGCTATGGACATGGACTTAGAAAATTTTAATATAATGTTGAATGATTTCATAGCTGTTGCTACTAGTTCGCAGCTTCTTTAAATTTATTATTGATAAAACCTTTTTTCTCCCCTCATCTTTATGTGCCCTTGCATGACAGCTTCTACCACAGTGTATGTCCTAGCAGTGTACTATTCTTTATGGAATTACTATATCAGCTGGATCACCTAGATCAGGTGCAGGTGCCCACAGTTTCAATAACCTGCAGTGTTACATTTACTAAACTACCTTTGTGCCAGCAATGAAGTGTTGTTTATTGAGAAATGTGTAACAAGAAAGTTAAAATAATAATGATATTGTTTCAGCTGTGGTCCAGGGAGACACTCCCGAGGAGATATATGCAAAGGTGAAGGAGGTTATTCAAGAGCAGGCTGGGCCTACCATCTGGGTTCCTTCCAAGGACCAGCTGTGACGGGGCGCCCCGGCCTCGCCCTGGACTTTTCCCGTGCCCTCCCGCACCCACTGAGGGCTCTGGTGCTCCCTCAGTCCCCAAAACTACTCAATGGCACTCGAGGAATTGATTCAGAGAGCGTGTGGCAATTTGTTAAAGAAAAAACATGGCCTTTCTTTTTGTTCCCAATGCTGTTGAAACAAGTTTGAATGCAGACGTGAGTACAACATGGAATCTGAACAAGTGCAAAGGATTAAAAAAACTAAAGCTGTAATATAATGAATATTTGTGTATTGCGGTGCAAAGATGTCAAGGTTACGTTCTCCATGTTGCATTTCCTGCAGAGTAAATTTGTAAAAAATATGCTGTGGCAAGCTTGTAAAGAGAAAAAAAAATATGTGCCAAAGTAGTAACAAGATATAATGACAGATGTCATTTCAGAAGACGGTGTTTGCAGGATGCAGTTTTTTCTTCCAGGCTTCTGCCTATTAAGAATGGTTTTGAGAACTGACGATAATTACAGAGTTACAAAATTTATTTTAATTGGAATTCCTGTTTTATCTTGAAAAAATTTTATTTGATATTCTTAGTCTAGTGATAAGATGAAAAGAAAATGTAGCTTTTGTTCCCAAACTCTACCATGTGTACATACAGATTTTATATATGCTCTGATTCAAGCCATTACTGATTTATGTGCATGGTATAGTTTAACTATTTATTGTGTGTGGTGCTGATAGTTGTTATACATGGTGTAGTTTGGAAATAAATGCATTACTATAGTTTTATCCCATCCATGAAGCTGTGTGTTGAAGGTTACATTAAGTGTACTGTGATTACACCTAATTGTTACGCCTCTGCAATAAACACTATTGTGGTGTTTATGTTGCAGTCTTGTTTAAATAAAAGACTATGAAAATTGAAGATCTGTTGTGTATTGCTTGTCAGACTGTTTCAGAACGGTATTCTGAAGGTCATACAATTACTTATGTTGATTTTGTAAACTATTTAAAACAGATTTGTAAATTTTAAATTATATTTTATATGTGTTCCACTTGATGTGAAATTGCAACTATCAGTGATGGACTACACGTAAGGAAGAGAAATGCTAGCCAGTAAATTAGAATTGTACCAGTGTTCAATAACACACGTTTAATACATCAAGACACGAATCAGTACTGTTTTTTATGACAAAATAGTCATTAGATGTTAACTGTGTTTGGTCATAAGAAATCTCATTGTTTTGGAAAAATATATTTGATTTGTGTTGTATTCTGTAAGAAAATCTAATTTGTGGTTTGATCTTTGTAGGTTTTTTTACTGCAGGAATGTTGATGGTTGTTAACACCACCAACCTCAGCAACTTTTTACTTTTTCATGATGCCAACTTACTATGAACATTTCTGTTGTCTGTAATGTTGGAGAATCTGTTAGATAAGTTCTACTGCAAATTTCATTACTCAAAATGTACACTTTATTGTTTTATCATTACTATGATTGTGTTTATTTTAGGCGAGTGTCCAAATTGTGTGGGTTTGAAATTAAAACATGAAATTTAGTTACAGGCCTCAAATAGTTTCAACATTTCAACCTTAACTGTTGGCAAATTATGAAATGCGAGAAAGTGTATTTTATAATTTGCTCGTCTTAAAAATTAATGAGATAGGAAGTTGTGCTAGTGATGAATACTGACTCATTTTATATTTGTGCAATGATTTGTGTAATTGCAGCACTGAATTATTATTACATATTATTATTATTATGTTATTAGTGAAAAACAGTTTGTTCAGGGTGTTTTTTAAAGAAACTCTAGACACTATTGTTATTGAATGAGCAAGTACAAAACAATGAACAAACAGTTTTGTCCTAATGTTTTTGTAACTACAAGCTTCAAGATTTGGAGTGATGAAATTGAATGACATTATGTAAGCATTGTTTCCGAAAGTTAAACATAGGATGTGTATACCTGTATAAAACTATACATAGTGTATAATAAATATGCATCCCAGTCTTGTGATTGTACTTGTTTATTGTTCAGTATTGTTCCGACTTCCTTTTTAAGAATTATTAATTTATTCAATTTCACATACTGTTATTCAAAAATGAAACTTTGTAAAGCAATAGTGTTCCTGTCAAAAAAAAGTTACAAGTAGAATGATGTAAAGAATTTTAAGTACTAAGCATTGTGGGAGAACTGTATGTAACATATATTACGCTTGTCCCATAGTATGCGTGAGAAATGTGTTTTTCATTTGTCTTCATGCAGGGAATTAACTACATATATACTGCAGCTGTGTTAAAACTGTTTACTTCTGTATCCAAGCAAACAAATACTTAGAAGGGGGAAAGAATTATCTTTGCCCATTTCATGGAATTGTAAATAAAATTAACTCTCCTTCAATATTCTTGTGTAGTTTTATTTTTTATTTAAACCATAGTAATCCAAAAAAGGTTATTTGTGCCAGCCTGTCCAAGAGCTTAAAATACTGTATTTGTCCTTTTTTTATTTTATTTATTATTACAGAGGTTATAGAAGATTTGACCAATGAGTAATGATGGTGGAAAATACTGTTTACTCAAGAAAAAAATTCGGCGAAAAAACTTTTTTTCCAGTACGTTCAGCGTACGCCTAGTGATTTAGGCCGCCCGTGTGCCTTTACATGTGAGAAGTGATGACTTAACACTACTGAGTTGTATCTTTCCAACTCTCTCCCGCTCCTCCAACAAAATTTAGGAAATTGCCATAAAAAATGCTTAAAAAAAATTTGCAATGAAAACTTAATTAAAAGTTTGCAAGACAACAGTAAATTAACAAACGCAGCTACAATGGCTGCCACCATGCTCGTGCAACAAACTGGTCCTTGCTCGCTAAAATGCTTTGCACTCAAACTGTTTTTTAGCAGTGGCGAAACATGTTATTTGCGTTTACGGTAATAAATTTGTTGTAAAAATATTACATAAACAATATAAAGTATGGTAATACTAACGTATTGTTTATAAATATTCTGTTTTATCATGGGACGTGACAGAAAATAATCACGCTGACCACCACTCCATTCTATCTGTAATAGAATTACAGTAGAACCTCAATTTAACGAAATGTCACGGGAGCCGAAAATGTTTACTCTAAATCGAAGTTTCGTTAAATGTGACTTCATTTTTTTTTCACCATCCCCCCCCCCCCCCTAAGTTAAATCCTCGGGCATGTTTCGTCAGAATTTAAGGTATTTATAATAAAGTCTGTTAGCTCAAAGCAATAGACACATTTAACATCAACAGGTAAGCCACAGCTGTGAAAAAAAAATCTGTGAAAAAATTTAAAAAACTTCTAGTAAAACGCTTGGCAAGCGTGCGCATGGTGAGGCAGGCTGCCCTGCGCGCCTTCCACATGTGAGAAGTAATAACTAAACTTGTCTAGCGTCAATCTTTCCGGCTGTCTCCCGCCCGCTCCACTAACGAAATTCAGGAAATTCGAAATTGCCATGAAAAACTGTAAAAATAAATTGCAATGAAAACTGAATTAAAATTTTGCAAGACAACAGTAAAATAATAATTAAATACGTGCAGCGGCCATTATAGCTTGTAGGCAACCGCGCTCGTTCACAAATTGGTTGATCTGCTTGCTAAAATTGCTTTGCACTAGAGCGATTTTTAAGCATCGGAGAAACAAATTATTTAATGAATTCATTGTAAAATAAATTTGCTGGTTTTATCACGAGATGTGCCAGAAAATAATCACGCTGAACATCACTGCATTCTATTGGTAATAGAATTAATCAATAGAGCACGCTGCACTGCAGCGCATTCTGAGATGCGAAGCACTGTCCGTGAATTAGTTCCCGCGCTGTCCACCGCAGCGCTGTGGAAACTGGGTGCCTAGACGCTCGTTCACTCGCCAGCTGCTAGTATGAGGATCTAGGTGCGCAGTTGCTTTGTTATGCAACACAGCGTCGCTTGCTCGGCCTCATCCGTGCGTGCTTATCTCCAAAGTCACTCCCGCAACCAACGTTTACAACGAACTTGAAGAATTTTTTTTTGTTTCTCAATGAATGGTTTAAGCTTATATACGAAGAAATAAGTATATATTGCGGTCAGTGGTAGTATTTTAGTAGACTTACATTATAACATGTATTCCATTTTATCAAAGTCACTTAGTTATTTCATAAATTTTTTTGTAATTTTTGAAGGTTCCTAAAAATTGTTTCGTTAAATAAATGTTTTCATTAAATGAGTGTACGCAAAATCGAGGCTCTACTGTAATCAGTAGAGCACGCTGCATTGTAGCACATTCTGACAGAGATGTGCAGCACTATCTGTGAATTTAGTTCCTGTGCTGTCGACTGCCGCGCTGAGTAGACTGGGTACTTTAGATACTCGTTCACGCGCCAGCCGCCAGGTCATGATACTCCACGAGGAAGGATCTAGGCACGTGCCTTTTTCGCAAAACAGTCGCTAGCTCAGCCACGTGCACCCAAGTCACTTCCGCAGCCAAAGTTTTCCGAATTTTAATGATTTTTTTTTTGTTTCTCGACGGATGGTTTAAGACTATGTACAGAAAAATAAGTACAGTATATACATTACTGCAGCCAGTGATAGTATATTTAACCCTTAAGAGGACGTGGTACATAATTTAACGCTAATAGCATTAATCTGTAACTGTAGGTTTCTTGAAGTCAATTTGCGAATATTAAACAATAGCAATCCTAGACAATAGATTTAGCCAACTTTTTAAACAAAATTGTTTCAAGTGTTACGAACGTCTGAGGCAAAATCTCTGACGCCAGAGCCTCGTGCATTTAACTGCGGCGCAAGAGATCACGCGTAACAAATTAATAATTCTGGATAAATCTTTACTCAAAGTTGGCAAACATCATTATCTAGGATTGTCATAGAGTATTTTATCCATATTGGCTTCGAAAAAAGCGTAGAAATCAATTGATGTTTTCAGCGTTTATTTATCTACCACGCACTTTAAACTGGTAACATTAGTCCCACAGACTTCTAGTGTTTTAATTTTTGTGATATTGGCTTCACTGACTTAACCTTGAGCTTCGAGCTATGAGTCATTCAAGTTTACGTCTTTCATTTAAGAACATGTAATTTAACCCTGCGCTCGAGATAGCTACGTTATCAGCAAGTGAAATAGTATTTGCTTCACATACTGATGTTACCTCTAGTGTAAGTACTTTTGTACGTCTCGCAGGCAGATGTTACTAGCAGCGTACATACTTATTTTTATCTGCTTCACAAGCTCTGTCGTAGTAGTTTATAATGGTTGTTGTTCACTGTAAATGAAATTGTCAGAAAACGTGCTAGTGTTGGATTGTTCTAAACTACTGGTACAGTTAGCCCTGGAAGAAATACATGCTAGTGACCATGATTATGGGTATGATGACTCATACGTCGCTACGGATGACATTTTTTCATGTTCCAGTCACAAGACAGACTCTGAAATTGATGCTGGTGATTGAGAATGTGTGGAAAAGTCTGCTGAACAAGGAAGTGATTTTATTGATCCAAGTTAATGCGAAAATTCTAATATTGGCATTGTAGGATTCCACAATTGGCAAGTGTTTTATGGTAAAAGTAAAGTTATCATCATTGAAAGGTGCTGCTCTGAATTTGAATAGGGATACTAATGTAATTGATGTGTGGAGATTACTCTTCAGTTTTGAGGTTATTACTGAAATTGTTATGCATACAAACACTAAATTAGCACATATGAGGAGTACTCTATAAACGCTGATTCGCCATCCTTCAAAGACACTGACTACGACGAAATTGGGGCACTTATTGAATTGATGATGCTCTGCACCATTTTCAAATCAGGACGAGAGAACCTAATCACTTTTTTCTACAGATACCTTCGGACGTCCAATTTTTCAAGGTGTGATGTCTCTGAAGAGATGCCAAGTCCTTTCGGCATTGAGATTTGACGAGAAAGCAAGGGGAAAAAGAAAATCCAGCTGCAGCTATTTCCTTTAATTTCAACAAACTGGTATCGAATTCTCAGGCATTGTCCAGCATTGGAGCACATGCTTGTATAGATGACGCTCTTATAGCTTTCAGAGGCAGGTGTCTTTTCGTATGTATGTGCCCAATAAGCCAGGTAAGTAAGGGATAAAGCAGATGTGCCTTCCTGATGCTCACAACTCATACTTACTGAATTTGTACATATACGCGGGGAAGAATAGCAATGGAATGACATTGAAGGATGAAGAAAAGAAATTGACCAAAACTACATAGTCTGTTCTACGGCTTGTTGCACCAATAGCAGGTACCAACCGCAATATTACAACTGATAATTGGTTCTCTTCTGTAGAGATGGCCAGAGAACTGGGAAGGAAAAAAAACACACTGTGACCTTGAAGAAGAATAAAAAGGAAATTCCTAAACAGTTTTTACCAGAGGAAACTAGAGAAGTTGGTTCTTCAATGTAGGGCTTTTCAGAAAACATGACTTTGCTATCATGTATCAAAAAATTCTAAAGTTGTGCTGTTTTTATAATCAATGCGCCATGAAATCTAGTGTGGACACAATGGATCAGAAATGTGCCAATTACTCGCCAAATCGGCGATTTTCTATTACATTACTTCAATTATGTATGTAAATGCAGATATAATATACACAGCTGTACATGGAACAAACTGACAGACTGGATAAAAACAACTGCTGGTGTTGCCCATATGAAAAACACAGAATGACAAATTATAAGTGCATCAAAAGTGAAACACAAAATTGTTTAAAGTGATAAAAAAAAATGTGCGTGAAGTGTGTAAATAAACTAACTTGATGGTTTCATAATAGGCCCCCTTGTTTGTGGATATTCGCCATATGCATAATTAAGTACATGCTTATAGCATTGAGAATAAGATTTTTAGGAAAGTTTTTTTATCATATATACACCTAAATTTTTTTTGTGTAACCAGAAAATTTATGTGATGCTGTGAATTTTGCAAAGACATACTTATTTCAGCAGTTTGAAGATATTTAAAAAATTGAAACTGACAGTTTTGATGCATCTCCGTTGCATCTGTATATATTTGTAAGCTCGCCTCCCAGTTGTAAAGGGTAGGCTTAACCTTGTTTATCTCCCGCAGTGACCCACGTTGCCGATACGGGAGTTATCTATGATTTTATTATGTGTATGTGTTGATGTTTTATCTAACGTAACAAATAACTATGTGAGCAGCAAATACAAACGGCCGGACTCTATTGATAATCATGGCCCAGGACTAGTAAACAAGAGTAGCTGCCATGATCTTTTTCAGTGTGGATAATCTAAAACCTTGTATATAAATTTCCAGTGCATGTTATTGTATTTTTCGTTTCTTTACTTTTAAGATCAACACAGCATTAAACATGTAGGCTGGAAGTTTGTTGTTTGTTGCAGAGAAGTTGTGAGTGTCGAGGTAACCTGTTATTGGCAGACAGTTTCTGCGTTCCCTCCTCTCAGGCCATTCCAGCGCTCACTAACTGTACTTTTCGCCCGCTGGGTACGTATAATAGGGCAAGCTTTTGCCAGTATCACCACCAGTCTAGGGCTCTCTCTTCCCCGTAAGCCTAGGCACCCCGCCCCCTCCTTACCTTAGATTTGTGGTCTGCTACTAGCCACTGAAGCCCATCAGCCTATCCTCAGGGTTGTGGTCTATCATTAGCCACCAAAGTCCGCCTCGTCTACCTGCACCTTTACTTCTCACTTACAGCAAGGGCAGCGCACAGTTTCTGAACGCACCCAATACTAGTAACTCAGCCATCGCGTGGCGCACAGTTGCGGAAGTAGGAACCGGAAGCGGGGAAATCGCTACTCCCTATATTAACTTGGTTGTATCCACGTGTATGTAGCTCAGTTTTGTAGTGAACCATTACTGTAAATTTGTGAACCAGTGTGTAAATTTGGAATTGGCAACTTTTGTAATTGAATCTGTGTAAATCAGTGAACTGTGAACTGTACCTGTCGTGAAGTAATATGTATACCCAGTGAAATATTATCTTGGAGAGTGTTATTTTAGCATGTGCAACGTATCCCTCCTCGAACTGCACATATCCCCAGAGGAGGAGTTAGCTCTTGAGGAGCATAAGAACAAGGCTGCTAAGGAGTGCCGCCAACCTGATAAAGCTATCTCAGAGCAAGTAATTATCCCTTCACCAGCAAAGGGACAGGAACGGAACCAACATTAGCTGCACTGTGCCAGTCGTATGACGTATATCGGCACACCAGGGCAGTTAAGCGCCCCCACGCTCAGTATCGACTCAGCCAGGTTCTAAGGGCTATTCAGAAACCAATATCAGCACTCATCAGCCCAATTAAGTCTTCGGAGAGGATCGTACTAGTGCATAAAAGAATCCACCAGCTAATTAACGAGGTGAATTCAGAACGACAGCCTCCCACCTCAACAACATCAGCAAAGAAGCAGAAACTGCTCTGCCAGATCTTTTAAAGGTGAGTGGTTTTAGCCTCCCCGATTCCAAGGAGTGTTGGCTTCTCTCATTCACGTTGCCAACAGGAGGGAGCCCAGTGGTCCATCAGAGACACCACTCTCTTGGGTGCACAGCTCCCCTCCACCCACAGGAGACATCTCTGCCAAGCTAGCCAGCATAGTCATATCTGTGGTAAATGTGATGCGTAGTTAGGCAAAAGGATAAGGCAGTACGAGAGGAGTTAAGCAAAGCCAGCAACCTTAGCTGCAGCGAGCCGGCAACAGTTTTATGGTTTTCAAAGGTCTGTGCTGTTTTCTGTGTAGGTGTAATTGTAAAAGTAATTTTTTGCTGTAAATTTTTGTTCTCAGTAGTTACTGTATGTGGGGAATTGCAAAGTGTATACCTACTAAAAACATGCTTATAGCTGAAGACATTTTTTTTTAAATTTATTCAAGCCATTTTTAACCTTAAAAACTTTTATTCTTCTCTGTGTAACTGTAAAATTTATACTTCACTGTAAATTTTTGTTTTCTGTGGTAACTGTATGTGTAAATTTGTAAAGTGGACAATGGAGGACATACTTTTGGCAATTCAAAAAGAAATTACTAAAATTTTGTGTATGTTTTACTTTTTATAAGTTTTTAAAATTGATGTTTTGCTGTAAATATTTGTTCTCAACGGTTACTGTGTGTGGTAGTTCGGAAAAGGATTTATGTAAGACATTATTTTAGTTGCAGAGAAATTTCAAAATTTGTAGTACTAGGTAAATGTATTTCAATTTCATATATCTGTACTGTTTTCTGTGTAACTGTCAGAATGTTGACATATTGTTTGTTTAAATGTAAAATATAAAAGTAGTCTGTTAGGACGATATTACCATTAACGTGAACAGAAAGATGTTAACAGTCAAGAATTAATAGATTTACATTACAATTTATTTTTAATTTTATCAAAGTTATTGAGTTATTTGATCCATTTTTGGTTATTTTTTGAAGGTTCGTAAAAGTCCTTTCGTTATATAGCTGTTTTCGTTATTCATGAGTTCTACTGTATTGCAATAAATTTTAGCAAAAATATTTAATTTTCAAATTCAAATTTTTGTGCAAGTCATATGACACACTCATTGATGACCAGGACCCTTTTCCAAAATAACTACTGTATATACAAATTACAAATAAAATAGCCTACCTATTATAATTTGTTTTCCACAAAGATATTGGCAACACAAGTAGAACCAGCACTTATTCTACAAGTAAAGGATATTAGAAGCCACATTACGTTAATAACAAGTCTCTTCTGTACACACGAGTACAATACTTTCTCTACACAGTAACACTGACCTGGGCAACATTTAAGCGTGGCATGAAGCTGAAATAGATCTACATTGCCACCTCTGTGGACATACTTCCGGTCATACAGTCTACATGCAGGTGTGCCTGACATTCTGACAGGAGGTTTGTACAAATTTGGGGTGGTACAAATATCATCGCTGGTGATACAATGGAGTACATTCGCAGAAGTCACCCCAGCATGTAAGAGAGAAGAGAAGGTAAGGTTAGGGTTAACTGAAAGGACCTTGCGGACATCACTCACTCAGAAAGACGAGTGTGGAAGTTACCCGGAGGCTACGCCGGCTCCTTAACGACTGACTAGCTAAGGCTGAAGCCCCTCGTATACCGGTACCCTGGCAGGGTGGCCACAGACTGGAAAATCGTAAAATATCAGGGTATTCGGGCAACCGGGAAGGAATTATCAGGGAAAAACTAGGGAATTTTAACATGTATCATGGAATTTTTTTGCACGCAGTAATTGAATATTTTTCCATTTTGCTTTGTTACTTGTGGTAAATTCACTGTCGTGAGATGGATGTGATTATGTCACAATGCGTCATAAGGCAATCAGTAGTCGAACTGACCAACATGGCCAACACAAGAAAAGTTTAGATTATACTTCGCGGCATTGAATTAATTCCTTGCTATCGCTGACATACATTGTGCTGCTGTGAATTTACCATCTCTCTCCCACTCCTCCCTATGTTAAGGGCGCGGTTCACCTCAGTTTTCCACGTCTTTTATTATTATTTTTATATTTGTACTTTTTTTTTTAACATAGCCTAAATTGTGATTAAATCTTCCTCTTAGGAAATTTTTGTATATCTCGTAGTTTTTGCGTAATGAGTCGTAAACGTCAAAATTTGCACTTTACGGTTTTATGCACGCAACTAAAACCAACGGACGTACCAAGCCGAACAAATTCACAATGTATAACAATGTTGTAGGCTATGATTTGACATATATAAAACAAAAAATTAAATATTTTTGTATTTAATAAAAAATGCTGAATTTTAAAATGAAAATTTAAAAATTTCAACAATTTTTTTAAAAATACAAAACTATATGTTTTCTTTGTTCTTATACGTGTCAAATCATAGCCTACAACATTTAATTTGCTACTATCTCTCTCATTATTTTGAGGTATTGTTGACAGGAGTTTGATAAGGTATTGTTTGGCATTTTGTCTATCAGTGTTGAAATTATCAAATTTCATTTTTAATTTGGTTTATTTAGGCTGAGGCAACTTTGTATTTTAATTTAAGATTATCACTTGCAGTTTAATTATTATTGTACTTTAACTTCAGGCTGGGTGAATTGTTGGCAAGTGTAGTTTGATGGGACAGGTGTGCCTACCTAGTTTCTGGAATCGCTAAATGTAGATTTTTAACCGTTTTTCTAATACTTTTACTTTTCACGGAAGTGCACGTGCGCGGCCGCTCGTTGAGTGTGCGAGAGAGATGGTGATATGTTTGCGCGGGCCAGCTAGGGCCAATAAAAGGACATGCAGTATAAATTTATAAAAAATTATGTTGTAATTTAAATTGTAATTATGGGTTTAAGAATAATATTTTTACTTCTGAGGTTGTTTGAAAGTATAAAGATTGTAATTTGTTCATTATATTAATGCAGTTTTAGTTTTCCGTTACGATTTACCTTGGTGCACTGGGTGGCCGCCAGAGGCGCTGCAGGGAGAGAGCAAGTGTCGAGCGTAGAGTGAGATGGTTATGTGGGACATGTTGTCTTGTCGGAGTGATAGAGGTGGTGGAACAGCCATAGGAACTTGATTAGTTTTCATCTATTTTTCTGTTTGTGTTGCGCGGCTTAATTATGTGAAGTTTGTTTTTGAGTTTTTCTGAAATTGTCCGACTGTTCTCTCCCGGGAGCGTCGGTTCTAAGTCTTTGGCAATTATGTGAATTCTGTAGAAATTAATATCATGTTGTAGCAAAACTGTTTGGTGGGGTTTTTTAAGTTTTTAATATAAACCAGTCACGACAAAATGGAGTAGTTATTTCAATATCCTTCTACGGAGTACTATAATTTTTATTTTTATTTATTTATTTATTTATTTATTTATTTATTTATTTATTTATACACTACAAGATTCAGCTCTAGGCCGGTTTACAACTTGAAGTGTTTAACCTTATACATAAATACACATTAATACAACAAGAAGTTCATTTAAAAAAGAATTAGTAATAAAATTAAAGAATTGTGGAAAAAACAATTACAGTTACATAATAATTTGGAGAAAAAGTGCCAATACTATCACTTGCACTATAATAATTCTAATTTCAACTTGCACTATAATAATTCTAATTTCAATATAACAAATAATCTGACCACTATACGATCACATCTGGCCACGTGAAAGGTTAAGTAAGTCAACAACGATGTAGGCTTCAGAAAATCCAGGCACTGACGTGCGACATTTTTGGTGCCGTGACCAGGATTTATTGTGGCTTCTACGCCTTCCGACGCGTCACATTTCTGGTGCCGTGACCAGGATGGTCTGATAGTGTGGTGTAAGTACCGCCGCACCACACGTGAGGTGATATCTGTTATTATAGGTCATTCGGAATAAAGTGAACACTAAAGATTTAACCTTTGAAAAAAATCACTAGCCGTTACTGCATATTAGTCAACATTAACGATAGTTACATTATTGTTTGTATGGTTGGTAATGAATCATTGCATGTACAGTGGGACATGTGGTTCCGAGCCATAAAATCGACGTTCACGGCGCAAGATATCCTGTGCAAACAGTTACACTTATTGAAATTCAGGTAATATTAATATATTGGGCAAGGTTAGATTTTAGATTGCCATTGATCGAAATTTCAATATGAGTTATATTTTCTTAATTACGTAACCTTGAAAATGACGAAGTTTAGTAGGCGAATAATAACAAATTTTCACCGAAAACAAAAAACAAAAAATGTCAATCTACAACACATTTGTGTAGAAGAGTTTAGAAACTGCGGGATGCATGCAGAGGCAACCACAGATGCGAAATCTCTTCCGCCGCAAGTCTCGTAACAGGCTGTTCAAGAAGAATTTCATGCCGGTTAGAGACGATGTAGTTCAGGCTTCTGCCCACAAATAACGCGCTCTCCGCACTCAGGTATTCATTACAGTATCACATAGCCGGTGTTGTGCGTGTTGGAGCCAAGGCACTAATAAAGACTGGGTATGCTTGTATGTCATTTTTGGTCAGTTTGTACAGCCAACCAGCAAATACATGCTTCAAGCGCGCAGGAAACGTTTGAAACTACACTCGTCATAAAAACAAAACCACCTGGTCAAAAGACGTCAAAATTTTACAGTGTAATTATAGACTGCAAAGGACGGTACCTGCCAATTTTCCTTACGTAAATAATTTAATTGTGTAAAACATATTTAAGTGATGTCCTGTGCTCTGTCCATTAGAAAATGCAGGGCAAAATAAAGTAAGAGACAAATTTTTTTGTTATCGTAGATAGATGGGGGACACCAGCCCTACTAGATTTAATTTTTATGCCGCACTCGAAGAGTTCTGCGACACGCAGTTATTTTGGCAGCACGTAGAAGACGAATTTTTTAGACGCGTGAGGTCTAGATCAGTGACCCGACTATAGCCTTCACCCTCACTTCATCCACACAAAATTGATAATGGTAATACGTATTGTACATTTGTTACAAATTATTTTTGATTTCGTGTTTTCTTGAAATAATAAATAATTTTTTATTTTATGATTACAAAAATTAAATAATATAAAATGAATGAATTTTTGTTGTTAGTTTCAATTAGGTGCTGTTATTGTTTAAGTTGCAGAGCAAATAGAACACATGATGTACAGTTCATGAGTCTATATATAACATACTTTAAGCTATCAATCTGTCAGCAAAAGCTCACAAATTGTAAATATGTATATGTTATTAATTATTGAATCAAACAACAAAAGTGCATTTATTTTCACACATATTTCAGTGTATGGATTTACCACTGGAGTAAAATTAGTGACGTGTTTCTTTTCTGTACTGAAAATATAGTAAGTTGAAGTCGGAACCAGACGTTTACTTTTGTTTTTACTTGATTATTTACACACTTGTAATAAGTTGAATATAAATTCATCTAGTGAAATAAGAGTCCATAAATATGTTTTGTTTAAAATGACACTACAAACGTTTTGTTACATTATGATAACATATTAAATTTTTTAACGGACAAGGAATCAGTGTTTTGTACAGTTTCAAACATAAATATCTACGATAGCTTTATACTGTAAATACCAATTTTTCTTTAAAACAGAAACAAGTTCCGTACATGTTTTTTATTGAAACCCATAATACAAAAATTACTTACAATCTGCATACTGGAAATGTTACTACTTTTGAAAATTAAGACGTTAACATGTTTCCCCAAAACTTATCATAGGTACATAATATGGAGAACTAGATTAACGATTAACTTTTCCTCCTAAAGAAAGCATTTTATTATGTTATGTATTACACATTACTTTAAAATCTAAATTCATTGGTGGTGTTTCACCAAATTTCTTTTTACATCATACTGAGTACTAGTAGCAAAAGTTACACTGATTCTTAGTGATATATTTTACATATACACCCGAACTTGACAAATAACTTAATCGTGTAGTGTAGAATATTAACGTGTTCAAAATATTATGTTTCAAAATACAGAATGTAAAAAAAAAAAAAAAAGCTTACAGTATTTTTTCTTCCAAATCTATCTTTGATTTAATTTTATGGGTTTTTCTAAATGATAATGTTACATAGTATAATTAATTGAACAGATAGTACAATTAATTGAAAGGTACACAAATTTCATGTTAAAAAAGTAAACACGTTTTCTTGTTACCTGCAAAACTTTTAACAGGAATATTCCACATTTTGAAATATACAAAATTTACGTTTCTCTTTACTATTTTGAAGATGAAGTGCCATGTGACACATTTTTTCGGTGCAATTCTATAAAATAAAGTATTTTTTTGTTTTAAATTTCAGCAATTTTGAACAGTTAGGTACTTATACTAAATGTACAATTTTCTATTAACAAATTTACTTCATTACGCAGCAAGAATTCTCTGTCCTTTTTGTAAAATACTTTGCACCGTAAAATCAGATTCATCAAGTCGTGGTTAGGTTTGTTCAGACATTTTTTTATGATTCTTTGAAACAGGGGCAATTTTTGCACAACCTACCTGTCACAATGCAATAATTTTAAATGTGCTTTATTATAGTACAATATTATATCCAATTCAAAAATATTATATGAAAGCAAAACTCAATTATCCAAGATGGTGACCACTGCACCCCCTTAAGATGAAAACTAGAACAGCCATTATTACATTTTTTCACCCCTTAGAATTTGAGTTTTTGTGCCCCTGATTCGCCACCATTGTATGTAAATATGCCATACACGACTTGTAATGTCAAACGTTAATTTTTGCAAATTAATGTCTACCTATACATTGCACTGTCGTATTGGAAAAAAAAAAAAAAATTGTGGACTGTACAGAGTTTCGAAACACATTCAATAACACGTCTGCAAATTTGCAACCAAATAGCTTTCCGTGTACTATTAGGCATGAATTTAATCATCGAAAGCCCCGCAGCCGTGCTATGTGTACAATTTGGTGCTGGGCATCAGGCCATTGTAAGTTTTAAACATAAGCAAGCAAGGCAAGACCACTATGACTCACGATACTATTCTATAGTGCAAGCCCTATACGCCTTAGGTCGGGTTTAACCTGTAGAATGGTCGCATGCATCGCGGCTAAGCAGGGTGGTCTGGTGTCATGGCCGCGATTGGGGCCATGAGCACACCCCGAAAGAGGAAGGGTCTAGATGGTAGGGTACAGCAAACCAACAAAGCGAAGAGAGTGTTGGATAAATCTGTACGACAGTCGCGGAGGATAAATTAATTCCTTTATAGGAGCTAGGGCAGGAGATAGTAGGGCAATAGTTAGTTAGCGAAGATAGACTTG